>CM067374.1:128533186-128545788 GCA_034401795.1 Chaetoderma sp. LZ-2023a | reverse complement strand
GCATGACACGTGTGTTTAATTTCGATTTCCTGTAATGTCCTGTACTGGTAGTTCGTTCGGCCACGCAAATTGCGCATAAATCTGGCAACGTTGGATCTGGCGGGCCCTCCCTGACTCTCGTTAACTTTCGGAGAGCATTTAGTTGTACGTAAATAATTAAACATCGTCTCTGCGTGGTCTGGTCCACGGATTTCTAACACTTTGTACGTCTTAATACTGCAGACAAAATATAACAAATTTCTTAGGAATCAATACATATTTTGTTGAATATCGTGAAAATAATTAGACTGGATTATCGCTGCCTTTGGCAGTCTAAATATTTTCAAAATATTTATCAATGTAATCTGTATGGCTAATTTTAAAGATAAATATTGGAATTACAGGGGTTAGACAGTTAGACGTATGCGCGTAACCTCAGCACGCGATTGCAGTCTTTATTTACATCGTCCAACCGACTTCTTCCCGACTCCCGTTTCCTATGCCGGTGACGACCTTTATTAGATGCTTAAATATTAATAGTTTTTTGTAAATCTGGCCATATTAATTGACAGCCAGGTCGGATAAATCCCTCTCCGAGATTGTCTGATTTGAACACATAATGTTTCGATGTGGAATGAAGTGATGGCATTCGTACTCGTTAATCGTAATTAAACGTTACTTTAAACGCTTTTAGATTGCCTGTTCCCGTTCCCATGCCTGTGCATGTCTTTACCTCCGCCCCCACCCCGTCTGCCTCCGCCCGAACTTAACATCTGACCCGCCTCTACCTCTGGTTTTACATTTGCCTCCCCATCCACCTCTGTTTGCCTGCCTGCCTCCCTGCCTGCCCTGCCCAGTTTCTGCCTTTCTGTGACTTTCTGCTTTTCCACCTCTCTGTCTCTGCAGTTCTGCCTCCACCTCTTCCCGCGCCTCACCCGAAACATCTGCATCCGCATCAACCTCTGCCTTCTGCCTCTGCCTACTGTCTCCTTTCTCCCGCCTCCTTTCTCATGTCTCTGCCTCTGCCTTTGTGTCTGCCGTTGCCTCTGCCTGTTACCTCCTGCCTCTACCTCTGCCTCCTTTCTCCTACCTCCTGCCTATGCTTCTGCCCCTACCTCACACCCATGCTTCGGTCACTGCCCCTACCTCTGCTTTGACAAAAAATACCTCTTCCATATCAGAATTTTGAGTTCGTCTTTCCATAATTAAACCTTCATATATTTATATATTACAAAATTAAACCTTCATATATTTATATATTACAATCAACGTTGTCAACGTACCATACAAGAGTTATCGGTATGACTTTATGTACGTTTCTAAACAACTAACATTTGCTATATTTAAGACTTAATAATGGTATATTTATGCTTCTGTTAGGTGGTTTAAATGATACACTTTATCTGCAATGATCCATGCACTGCTGCGCTGTTGATAGAATTTTATCAATAAAGCTGTATGCTGTGGTAGACTGAATTGCTTATACCCCTTGAGATGATAAAGCTGGAAATTAAATATATTATCAGGTGTCTATACGACCACCTATCGTATCGATCCACCATTTCGTTACTTTGAAAGGAATCCTAATAACTGCTTACTGGGCCGATACTGGACCAATACGGGGCCGAAACTGCCCGGTATTGGTTCAGTACCGGCCCAGTAAGTTGTGCTTTCAAGGAAGTCGGTCCTTTCTGGCACTCCATACTTTATTAAGCCATAATAACCTCCTAACCCGCACCAGGCAAGCGCCACAACGAGGAGGTATTATTTGCTAGGGGTTCCCTACTCGGAATTAGCCATCTACTCGTGGAGGGTTGGACATCTCTGTGAAAGAATGATGGTGTGCGGATTAACAGGGCGTTTATTTCAGTAGCCTTAATAATAGCCCTTCATCGCCGGCTTCAATTCAACTCCCCTTATCCGACCATCGGCGGGAATTCTATGTGCCACACCTGGGTTGATCAAAGCGCTTACCTCTGGGTCCAATAATCGGTATGTTCACAACCAATAACTAAATGGGCAAAACCTCTTTCGTAACTCCCTATTGTAGCCTCAAGTTGTTTTGAGGATGTGCTAAAGATGGTGATTAGGTAATCTGGAGACGGTTCACGAGTAAATTAAAACTTTTTATCTCTAAGCGTAGCGGACTTTGTTTGTTAGATACAGCAAGTTTGGTTATGGGAAACTGACGAAAGTTAATATTGGTCACCACCGAAAAACATGATTGTCGAGAGATGCATGAGATGAGATACGAATGATGAGGGGTGGGGACTAGGGAGGGAGTGGAGGAGATCGGGTATAGGGAGAGGGTATGGTGTGTGGATGAGAGAGAGCGAGAGAGAGAGGGGGGGGAGGGAGAGAGAGAGGAGGGAGTGAGGGAGAGATAGCGAGGGAGGGAGGGAGGGATGTGGGAGGGAGGGAGAGGGAGGGAGGGAGAGAGAGAGGGAAGGAGGGGAGAGAGAGAGGGTGGGAGAGAGAGAGGGGAAGGGGGAGAGAGAGAGAGAGAGGAGGGAGAGGTAGGGAGGGAGGGAGAGCGGTAGAGAGGGAGGGAGGGAGATTTAGGGAGGGAGGGAGGGAGGAGAGAGAGGGTGGGAGGGAGGGATGTGGGAGGGAGGGAGAGGGAGGGAGGGAGGGAGGGAGGGAGGAGGGAGGGAGTGAGGGAGAGAGAGAGGGATGGAGGGGAGAGAGAGAGGGAGGGAGAGAGAGAGGGGGGAGGGAGGGAGAGAGAGAGGTAGAGAGGGAGGGAGGGAGGGAGGGAGAGAGAGGGAGGGGGAGGGAGGGAGGGAGGGAGAGAGAGGGTGGGAGGGAGGGGTGTGGGAGGGATGGGAGAGGGAGGGAGCGAAGGAGGGAGTGAGAGTGAGAGGAGGGAGAGCGAGATGGAGGAGTGAGAAGCAGAGATAGAGAGCGAGAGAGAGAGAGGGGGAGGGAGGGAGAGAGGGAGAGGGGGGGGGGAGGGGTTAGTGGTGGGGTGGGCTGGAGAGCGAGAGCGTGTCGGTGATCTGGTCTAGCAGCATAGTTATTTCTCAAGTTATTCTCAGACTATGCAGCAAGTTTCGTAGTCTATTTCTCGAACTCTTGTACTGGATATATAACGGGCCAAGACGGCCCGTTATTGGCCCAATACCGACCCAGTAACCTGCTTAGTCAGTGCACGTTCTCGTGGAATGGTGGGGTGGGTTGGGGTGGAGTGGGAAGGTGGTGTGGGGGGGGATCGGGTGGATGGTGCGGTGGTCCAGTGGAAAGATGCCTGGTTGCTGATGCTACGTGGTTAGTTGGTTGGGTGGGTGGGTGGCTGAGTAGAATGAAATTGCAGAAGGATTAATGGTAGAGGCTAGCGCTGGGAATTTCGCAAATTTAACTCATTGATTGATTCAACTAACAGCAAGCCATTGTATCAAAATCCAGGAAGATCTGTCAACAAAGGCGAATTAACTCTCTGACTAGTGCAAACTACCAGACGATAATTTCAATGGGCAATAACTATGAACCTACTGAAAATGCTGAAACCAATTTGACTGAAAGCCTAGCCACCAACAACTTTCAGTCAAATTGTTTTCAAAATATTCAGCATATCAGAGTTAAATCCCCATAGAAAATGTTGTCTGTAGAATTCAGCGGACAGACAGTTAAAAACGCGCGAAACAAACAGGGCTTCCTGTCCGATTAGAGCATCATTTGTAGCGAGTTTGTGCCGGCATTCCTAGTGAACATAACAGTATTTATCTACCTGTGCGCTCAAATATTGAATTAAAATATAGAGCTAGTTTGGTTAAGAAATTATCACCGTTGAAAGCGAGGAGAAAACGGCGAACCCCCGGGATAGTTTACGATGGGTAAATCAATCGCCCGGTGCCCTAAGAACAAAGAACAGAGAGACATTTATCCGTTAATTTACACAAAAGATGCGAGTGACGATGGCGGAATCACTGTATTAGATCCCGTTCTTTATCAGACTATATACATAGGCATACAGGCGTGTGCATAGGTGTACAGAAATCGATAGTAAATTGTCCGAATTTGAATTTAAATTATGAGAAAAGTCAATAAAATTGTTAACGCCAATTTGAATTTCAGTGTGTTCGCTGATCGGCATTCGTTTAAATCACACGAACATGAATTTAGAAATAAACACGTGAAATCAGAAAAACGCAAACCCTTCCCTTCCCGTATTTGTCGCCTTGTAAAGATTTTTAGATTTTCCGTAATCTTTCGGATGATCCGGATTTTTGGATCACGCCCAACGTTGTGGAGTGCCACTGTACAGTCACACCCTACATTGTGTTAAAATATGAGACAAATCTAAATACCCGTTTCCGAGATATCCATTGATTCAGAATTTGAGCTGATCCGGATTCAGGTTACTTTAACCGGATCACTATCAAACTCTAGAAGTCCCCTTGCACAGGAAGATCCACTATTGTGTTAAAATTTACCGTAGTCGAAGAGTCGAATGGGATAAGTAGTTTGGTGATATAGCTCCACTGCCCACTGCACCACCCCCGCCCCGACGTTACACACACCCACCCGCCCGCCCGCCCGCCCGCCCGCCCGCCCGCCCGCCCGCCCGCCCGCCCGCCCGCCCGCCCGCCCGCCCGCCCGCCCGCCCGCCCGCCCGCCCGCCCGCCCGCCCGCCCGCCCGCCCGCCCAGGACAGGTAGGTGGGTACTGAGATCTGAAAGAAGAAATTATTAGTTTGATTGACGTCTATCGATCCCCTGATTCCAGGTCCCATTCACGCCATATCTAGGATGGATTTTTTTATTTCAGTCTATTATTGGTAAGTTCCCCAGCTTTTATACTGGTACCCATGTATACTCCTGAGTGGTAGGGAGAGGCAATGGGCGAATGAGCTTGCCCATGTTTCCAACGACGGCGAGATAGTGCACATCTCAGGCTCGAAGCAGGTTCTCCGGTTATGTAGGCCACTACACCCAACAGCTGCCTCCAAGGTACTGATACCTTGTGTTTTGGGCTTTGTAACTCACTGCTGGGTTATTCTACTAAGAAACAACTATATTACATCTAGTCATAACCGTGTGGCCATTCCTGGGTTGTACCGGTTCGGGTTACGGTGAACCCAGTAAGATTTCTCCCCTAAATCCCCGCCTTCGAACATTCGGCTGTTTATTGACAAGCAAAGTCAGCGATTCTAACGTAATCTCTTGGTTTTGAACCTTCTGCCAAAATGTGTCGTTCTGAGCCTTTCCAAAGCTCACGGGTAAACAGACGTTTGAAAAGCTCGCTTATAACCGGTATGGTTTTCTTTTATCTCTGCTCATAATTTTTACAAAGTGACTTAGAGTCGGCAATTTTCTTCCTCATATTAAGCGCAAAGGAAATACGGCGATTTTGACTCCAGCTTACATCAACAAATTATAGCCATACCTGAAAGCTAAGTTAAGACTTCGCTCATATCTTCCAGATATCCCCCGCTGTCGGCACATGTTGTATTGGAGCAGGTTGTTGCAGGTTCATATTTACAGATATATAACCGAAAGACATGTACAAGGACTTTATAAAATATCAAGATTTAAAACGGATTTGCGCCCTTTGACGTGTAGTAAATCTCCGCTAGGTGGTACCACAAGGCTTAGCTAGAAATCATGGAATAGTTTTGTAACATATTTCACCAGAGCATCTTTCATACAGACATGAACTATCAGGAGATATATACTTTTTATGCACAAATTTACAAAAAACATTTGAGCCATATTTAACAGCGCTGACATATAAGGCAGCCATAATGGGCCTACACCATGCCACTTTAGAAGTTTACAATCACCAACGAGGCATTGCAACTCACAGATAGAGATGAGAGACTATGAGATAGATGCACTGCTGTCGAAAATATAACGGTGAACGGCAAAATACATTTCACATCATTATGCGGCAAACAATAATGATGAAAAGATTATTATCCAAGTGCAATGAACATGTTTTGATCAAATAATGTAAATATATTAGATCATCAAAGAAGACAAACACGTGACAGCACCCTCATAGCTTGCTCTTTTATGCATTTGTATTGAATGATAAAGCCCATAGATCCACCAAGGTGTAGGAATATAGCGCTGACTGAATCGCGATAATTGCTACCTAAAACAAACAGCAACATCCCGTCACACTGGTTAATATACATTCAACAGCTCTCTCTCTCTCTATCTCTCTCTCTCTCTCTCTCTCTCTCTCTCTCTCTCTCTCTCTCTCTCTCTCTCTTTCTCTCTCTCTCTCTCTCTCACACCATCTCCCCTTCCACCCTCCTCTCCTTCCCTATCTTCCTATCTCCCACTCTCAAGCTAGTTTCTGTTCCCACAATTATTTCATGACCTCCGCTCCTCCATCCGTCACACTTCCCTACTTTTCTTATTCTCTCACCCCGCCCCTCTCTCTATCTTTCGCCCCTCTCTCTCTCTCTCTCTCTCTCTCTCTCTCTCTCTCTCTCTTTCTCTTCCCCCCCCCCCCCCCCGGGGGCTCCATGCCAGCGAGCATATAGTTCAATTGAGATACGTGGAATATGGCGTTTGAAACATTTTAAGCCCGTTGGTGATCTGGATTTAGGCATAAGACACGTTCCGTCGTTCACGAGTACACGGGTATGTCAACAGAGAAGGTTAGAAGTCCGCGTTTATATTGTTTGTATCGTTGTAAGAATGTAGACACTTTATCCGATGTCTTGTTCGCTTTGTGACACTTCTGCCTACATCATTATTGTCAACTATCTAGTAATGCTGGTGGTCTTATCAAATATGACCCCGGGGTATTTGGTGAGAGCGGGTGGGTGTTGGACATCGTCGCGCTAAAAGCCATGTCATCAATGCCCCGAGGCCTGGATTATACCTTAACTGCGAGTGTCTGCCAGCTGATTTTCTACAGACTACATGTTCGATGGTCAATAACTCTGAATATGCTGAATGTTTTGAAAACAATTTGACTGAAAGTTGTTGGTGGCTAAGCCACCAACAACTTTCAGTCAAATTGTTTTCAAAATATTCAGCTAGTTATTTTTTTGTGATTGAAATTATTATTTGGTGGCTTGCGGCATCGAGATAGCTAAATATACGGATAATTTGTCAGGCAACGCTTCGATTGCTTGATCTATGCTGCTTTTGACGAGGAGAGGTTCATTAAAATAATTGACATGTTATTCTTTCGCAATCGTGTAGATGTCCAGTTCTGACCAATATACACCCATTTTGCATATTCCTAGATCGTATTTATTTCGGCTGTTATTTAACCCCTCTTGTGTCAACAGCACCTCAAAACATTCAAGATGTTACTTGTATCAATTAACTCTGCAATGGACGTTTCCAGTTTATCCATCCATCATATGACGTCATAATCAACTACGTGACGTGGAAGATGACGTCATAATCATTACGTCATGAATGACTCGATTTAGTCCATCTTAAACGCTTAATAGTCGGACACGTTGTACGAATTGTATGTCTTTACTGTTTAATAAACATTCTGTCGAATATTTTGAAACTAATTTGACTGGGCGGGCGCAGCAACAGCACCCAGTCAAATTAGTTTCAAAATATTCAACAGCTAACCTGTACAGTTTTCTGAAAATTGATAGTCTGAGAGTGCAGGGATCGATTGATCCCAACACGGGTGGAGCTTAACTATGGATGTGCGGGGCATAGCTAAAACTTGAAAGATCAATTGTCAAAATTTGTCAAGAAATTGAATTGCTCAGTGAACGTGTATTTGACAAGACTATTTATGCAAATTTGTCACTGGATTTGACAAAAATAGCTTTCCACTGTCCTGCAAATGGGCATCCCTCTAAACGCAAGAAGAATAGTATTTTAAAATGTGTACCACATGATATGACTGACTCAGTTATCGAGGCAGTTATTCTAGCACTAAATTTGGAAAACAGGCCTTCGCTTGGCCTGCAAATTGACATTGTGCAAGACCCATACAGAGGCCGTTTTTTGACAGGCTTGGCCATTATAAAGGGTTATCTTTACACAAAAGACGTTAAACCATTATGTATTATTTTATTTCCAGATTATTGAGAATTATGTGCTAGTGCTGCGGTCTTAAAAATGTATTACTACGTCCGTTGTTATCTGCCTCCGATGGAGTAACGATATCTGTTGTAACGCTATTTTCTTGCGGCTAATACGTTGCGAAATAAAATAGGTTGATGAATTCAAATGAAAGATACGGAAATCTTAAATGATCATTAAAAAAAAAAAAGTAAAATAAAAAGATGTGGCGTTACACATTAGTCATATCTCACAGTAGCGGGATATAAAATGCTAAATTGTAAGGCAATGAGCTGACTGGACCTGGCAATTAGGGTCAAGTTCGGATGGTTAACTATACATTAACGGAACTTGAAATAGCCAGCTATCTAGTCAAATATAAATGTCCATAAATTTAAAAATGGCGGAGACCCCACGCTTGCCACGAAAAAACGCATATAAAAGTGTAAATATTTCACTAACTGACATAGGTTTGATGAAATTATACTTTCCCATTGCATGCCAATGTTTTCAAGACCCATTTCCTTCCCACTTTATCTGATATGGGCGCTTTTTTGACGTCTTAGTGGACAAAAATAACCCATTTTCGTATGTCATCAAAACAGGCGACGGAAGCGGTTATTTAAGACTAGTACCCGGCTCCAAATTGTCTATAATAGTAATTCAATGGGGAATCGGGTACCAACGAACAATAGTCGCCAAAACGAATTTCACTATAGCATAGTAACTATGCATGTTCAGTAAACCACCAAACCGTCTATGGTTAGCGATCTGAACATGACCTAGAATTAGAAATGTGTAAGAAATTGAATCTGAAACTTGTTGCCATTTCGTATCAGATTCATCGAACTCGCTTGGTAAGATCGTATTTGGAACGAGATCTTACCAAACTCGTGGGATACAAGTTAATACGAAATGGCAACGTATTTAAGCTGCCTTATCTGTCACATTGCAAAAATAAACTACCTTTTTTTTTTAAAGATTTACCACTGGAATGACTGGCTCATGTAACAGAATATAGAGATGGTCATCCCATTAGTAAATTTTCAAAAACAGTCTTCTCTTGGCGTGCAAATGGACATTGCTCAAGATCTCTGCCGGGGCCGAATTTGGCTGCATTGGCCATTAATGCCTTAAACTGACACAAGAACAGTTAATATTTTCATTACAATTATGTGCTAGAAATGAAGTTCTTAGGTGATCCGTTGATTCAGTAAAGATCATACCCTGATAACATGTAGACGTTGGGCCAACGTTGGCAAGAGGTTGGCAGATCGCAGTTGGCATTATAACATTGGCCCAACGTTGGCCCAACGTCGGCTGTATCTCTTGTTTATCAACGTTGGACCAACGTTGGGCCAGCATTGGAAATTTCACATTAAATCAAACAAAATAAACATAGTATTCAAATTTTAATTTTGAAATTGTTAAATTATGCTCTGTGGTGTGCTATCTGAAACATTTTCATAGATTTATGCCCGTTGGCTCAACGTTGGCACAATAACGTATTGCCAACGTTGGGCCAACGTTTGACCGATGAGCACGACTATGTTGGCCCAACGTAGTGGTAAACGTTGGGCCAACGTTTGCTCGCTATCAGGGTATTTACATTTCTGCAGATTTTCCCCTCCATGTGCCCTCATGCCTTGCGCTAAGGCTACCCATAGCGGCTGCTTTCTTGTCCTGTTCAACCTATCATTGACATGGATAGGTTTTCTCAACACTGAGTTTCTACGACTATTTAAATCCGGTTGATCCATATATTTGTCCAGGATTATCTTTTTCCAAGTGGTCTGTGCCACTAACTATCCTTTCTTTTGTTACTCGTTGTTGCAATCTCGAGTGATCGTCTGATTTGGGCAACATCAGTACACATGTGTGGCATTAACATGCTTGGTAATACGCGTGTAGGTCTGTCGCTTTAATGCCATGGATACATCATCATGGTAAAACAACATGCATAGACTCTAGGGCTGAGGTTCGTGAGGATTTTCACGGACCGAACCAGTTCACGATACAAATGTCCGAACCACGAACTGATTCACGAACCTTTTTAATGCTATTGTATGCGGGAAATTACTCCTGACAGAAAATACCATTTAAAGACACGTGGCTTTACTGGCTAAATGATAGAAACACACAAATGCCAAGTTCTGACAACAAATGTTAGAATATATTCGTGAGTCACACTTAGAGGACGTTCAGAGATTCCTTGTCTATTAGCCCATTCACCGTCAAATCCCTGAAAAAAGTAAATTCTTTATGATATAAAACTGACCCTGTTGAATATTTTGGAATTAATTTGACTGGAAGCTGTTGCTACCTAAGGCAGCAATAGCTTCTAGTCAAATTAATTTCAAAATATTCAACAGTTTGGACCTGTATTGTTTTCCTAAAATTAGATATGGGAATTCATTGATGAAAGGGTTAGCTTATGTAGGCCTATGGTTCACGAACCACACGAATCCCATGCAAGCGAACCGAACCATGGTTCGTCTTCCCTTGGTTTGCCATTTTCCGAACCAACGAATGTTCGTTACAGCCCTAATAGACTTTATGTTGATACATTTTACCAAGCCAGTCAGTGAATCTGTTGACAAAGTCTTGAGCATATAAGGAACCTAGACGGTGCACAGTTGCCGTTGTGTTAGTGACGATAGTTTTGGCCAAACTGTGCTAGAGGCACGTTTTGATTTTTTTTGCACAATGGAACTTTCCAAGTGTATTCATCCATCATATAACGTTATAATCAACCACGTGCCGTGTAGGATGACATCATAATCATGATGTCATTAATGACTCGAAATAGACTGTATTTAGCGCTTAATGGTCCGACGCGTTTGTACGTATTGTCTGTCTTTGCTATTTAATAGACGTAGGTAACAGCACTCAGTCGAATTAGTTTCAAAATATTCAACAACTTACCTGTCTATTTTTCTCGAAATGGATGGTCAGGGAGTTCAGAGATCGATCGATCCCAACACGACCGAGATGTGGGTGGAGCCTAGCTAGAGATCCAGTATTTTCACGCACAAAAATCAAGGAATAAGCTACCTACGGTAGCCGGTAGGATGATTAGACGATTTGTTTGTAAACGCCGTTGACCTAAGCGATGTAACGGTTCTTGCTGCGAGGTATTCGATTCCGTTTGTTTCATTTATAATTGAATCGCTGCTTCCAGGTGGTCTGGCACCAGATTTATTATTCATGTGCGGTTATTTCTCCACTTTTTGTATTTGCAATACCAATGGACCGTTCTGGTTTTTTCTAAGCCCCGCCCACCTCTAGCTAAGCTCCACCCACACCTCGTTCGTGGTCTAAAGATCTATCGAGCCCTGAACTCCCTGACTATTAATTTCCTGAAAGCTATACAGATAAGCTGCTAAATATTTTGAAAGTAATTTGACTTGGTGCTGTTGCTGCCTATGGCTAAGCGTTATCCCTTAGCCATAGCTGCCTAGCTGCCTTAGCCTATGGCAGCAACAGCGCCCAGTAAAATTAGTTCCAAAATATTCATCAGAATATTTATTAAATAGTAAAGACATACAATTCGTACACCAACAACGTACTTATCTACGGCATTCATGAGGTCATGATGACGTCATTGATCATGATGTCATTCTGCACGTCACGTAGATAATTATGACGTCAAATCATGGATAGATAAAGGTCTATTGAGGGGTAAGTTTCTAACTATTCTACGTACATTTCTATATCAGCAACAAACCCCAGTCAAATTAGTTTCGAAATATTCAACAGAATGTTTATTAAATTGCAAATTCACCAAAGACATACAATTCGGACACTTTCGTGACAGACTCTTCAAATATTGTGACGGAGCTTTACTTTATTTCGATTGTGACCTCGGCTAACAAGTGGCATATCCAATTATGACGTCAGATACCTGAGTGGCAGCTCGGATCTTTCTATCACGTTGTATATATGTGTACAGCAAAGACAATTCACTTTTCCAGAGTATCCCTATATCATCTGACGTCATATGACGTCATAATCAGCTAAGCTGCGTATAAGATGACGTGCAATCATTACGTGATAAATGATTCTAATTGGCCCGTCTTTAACTCTTAATAGTCCGACGCGTTGTACGAACTGTATGTCTCTAGCATTTAATAAACATGTTGCTGAATATTTTGAAACTAATCTGACTGGATGCTGTTGCTGCCATAGGTAGCAACTGCACCCAGTCAAATTAGTTCCAAAATATTCAATATCCTACCTGTATGGTTTTCTGAAAATTGATAGTCAGAGAGTTCAGAGATCGATCAATCCCAACACAGAGCGAGGTGTGGGTGGAGCTTAGCTAGTGAAGGGCGGGGCATAGCTAAAAACGGAAAGGTACATTGTAAGATTAGCTTAAATAAAGGATATACTGCCAACTGGATTTGTAATAAGCCGATTGACCGCATTCTTCCAAACACACGTCTACGTGCTGCAAATAAAAGTCACTCTATTGCACGCTCTTAGATTGAACTTTTAAGCTGATCATATGATGAAAAGTTAAGCAAGTTATTCAGCTAATATACTTAGGTATTTGTTACCGCGGTTTGGCGGATCCTACCTAAATCGGATTGACTGCTGGTTAGACGCCAACCGTCTCGTTATTAAA
>CM067374.1:128493186-128528186 GCA_034401795.1 Chaetoderma sp. LZ-2023a | reverse complement strand
AACGCTTAATAGCCCGACACGTTGTACGAATTGTATGTCGTTACTATTTAATAAACATTCTGTCGAATAGTTTGAAACTAATTTGACTGGACGCCCGGTTAAATTAGTTTCTAAATATTCAACAGCTTAACTGTATGTTTTTCTGGAAATTGATAGTCACGAAGTTCAGGAATCGATCGGTCCCAGCACAGACGAAGTGTGGATGAAGCTTAGCTAGAGGTGGGCGGGCCGGGCACAGCTAAAACTGAAAAGGTCCATAAGGACTATAAACTGTTGGGGTCGGAGTAAACAACGACTTTCGGTTAATCTAAAAATAAAATTCGGTTCTATATTTTGCGATCAAGAATATTGTTCCCACTTTAAATTATAGGTGCATATTTACAGCAGAATGCTTGAAAATAAAATTATTAAAATTGTGTACTTTCAGAGGCTTAAATTGTGTGCTTAGATGCGATGAAACGAAATAAATCTTAACATATAATAATTTCTTTCCATAAGAATTAATATAATTTTTGGAGCTGTGAAACTGAATTAGAGGGACGAGCCCCTAATTCAATTTCACAACTGAAAAGAATTATATAACTTTTTACCGAATGAAACCATCATATATTAAGATTTATTTCGTTTCATTACGTCTAAGCACACAATTTAAGCCTCTGAAAGTACACAATTTTAATAATTTTATTTTCAAGCGGTCTGCTGTGAATATGCACCTTTAAATTAACGAGGCACCGTATTGTTCAGATACATATTTTGAAAACGTAACCAATGGGGACCGACTGAAGAAAGTTTGAAAATAAGTATTACACTACCACGGTGCCTAACTAATCCTGGATTATTATGTTATTTTAATAGTACCGGAGGACTGTCCTCGTTTTATTCTCGTTTGTATGGTAACTGATGAAATTTATCCCCATTTACATAAACCATATTAGTTTGCAGCGATTGACAAATATTAGGACAGCCATAGTCTGTTTCTTGTCCTCTTTGTCAGGGTGATTACTCGTCCCCGCTTGTCGGATTAGTTCCTCTTGTGTCCATCAAGTATAACAGTCGTTTAAATCTCGCGAAACGGAAGTGCTGGCACGTGCCTAATGGCTGCTGGGAAGGACTGAAAGATGGCGCGTGTATTTTTCGGCGTTATAATTTGGACGTGGTGAATTTGATCATATTCATTGCCTTGATATATGAGAGAAAAGCTTGCTGATTATATTGCGGATAATGTGAGTGGTAGTCGTTGCTTCAAAACGACTAATTGATTTGACTACCTACAGACTATAGCCGTATAATTACACTTAAGGCCATGTTCTCACTGGAGACGTAATCCGGAATAACGCCATACTGATATGTGGCATTATTTCCGATTAACTCTCCAGTGAGAACACGGCCTAAGATTGTAAATTGGTGTGACTGCACACGGTACTTTAGCTTGTCAATGGACTTTTACAGTTTATCCAACACTCATATGATGTTATAATCAACTATGTCACGTGTAGTGTGACGTAATAATCAATGACGCCATGAATGACATAGACAAGTTCATCACGAATGTTTAATAAACGTTGTTGTACGGATTGTATGTCTTTATTATTTAATAAACATGCTGTTGAATATTTTGAAACTAATTTAACTGGGCGCTGTTACTGCCATAGGCGAGCACCAGCACCCAGTCAAATAGTTTCAAAATATTTAACATCTTACCTGTACCGTTTTCTGGAAATTGATATTCAGGGACTTCAGGGATCGATCGATCCCAACACGGGCGAATTGTGGGTGGAGCTTACCTAGAGATGGGCGGGGCCGTGACACATGGGCAGAAAAGCTGCTTCCAACACGGACCAACAAGTTGTGTCCAACGCAGTCTACGCCCACAAATGTCTGCCATTTAGTATTATCACGTGACAGGTCAGCGACGACATATAAAATACATGTGATAGTATTCATATGTGGTAATTTGGATCATGTGAAATGTGGGATGAAAACGTTGGTTCCAACACGCTGTTTTCACGACACACGGACACACAGGTTACTCGCAAATTGTTGACCGACAACGTTGAGTGAACAATTTGAGTAAAATAGAACTGTTCCTATGATAACGCCGTTTACTGGGCCAGTACTCGGCAAATACCGGGCCAACACCTCGCAGTATGTGATCACTTGCATAAGCATGTTTTAACAAATTTGTATCCATCCGTGTAAGACAGATCGCGCCTGCTTTACATGGGAGCGTTTTTTGGGTTGTTTGTTCGTAAGATGTGAGCGACGGTAGTAGTGTTATTGGTGGTCGTGTGGAGCCTATTGCTGTTGTTTTGTATCCACGTATAACTGGTCTCGGCCTACAGCTGCGTAAACACACCACCACAATGATGACTTCAGACTTCTCGCGATTCCCACTCCACACTTACAAGTAAAATTTCAAACCCCTTTATGACATAGCTTGTGCAAATAGAGTATAAATTACCCCTTTACTCGCTCAATACAATATCTCCTTCGTCTAGTTTTAGCAGGTATATATAAAATATCAATTACGAAACCGTATCTAGAATTCATCTTAATATGATTAGTAGTATGTTGGTGATACCCGTATAAAATTGCATGCTGTTTCATGGGTAGGTTGCGGTAAGGGGTGTGGCTAGATTTTGTGTCTGAGAAGTCAGTCGATTATCCCACAAAAATAGAACATTTACATTCTGGTGAACACGTAGGCTATCCGTACCCACCACCACAAATATCAACCCATCGGTCTCGAAGTCTTCTAGGACATGTGTTTTTCTTTAAAAAGCACGTTGCAGTCTGCTCCCAGATAACCTCTCTGCCGCACATAAAGTAACCTTTTCATGGGCAGAAACGCTCACTTTCAAGCTGATACAATTTTCCTTTCTTTTGCCACCGTTTGTCTCAAATAGCTCTCTATTATTAGAGTCACGTTTGTTCGTGGTCCGGATCAGGTTAACTTTCTAACAAATGACCGCTTTTAAAAGTCGATGTTAGCGGCTAATAAATTTGATTTGTGATTTTATGTTGATTTTATCCAAAATAATGACGAACATCGTAGGAAAGTTAATTTAAATATTTGCCATTTGAAAGAAAGATGTGTTCACATTTTTGGTTACACTCTATGTAAACTGATTCAGATGGTGTAAATACGGCTTTTGACCATATACAAGAGTATTATATTTCGCGTTTCTCGTTCTCAAGCTCCCGTAATGTTAGTCGTGTCAACATTTATAATATGCAGCGAGTAATACGTCAATAGAATGGATAGGCATTTTGTCCTATTATGACCACACGAATCGTCACTTTCATCAGGTATCGCTCGCGCGTATTAGGCACAAAAACTGTATGTTTTGATAGGAATGCGAGCGCAATAGGCCTACCCTCCAGCGACGATGCACACAACCCTGTAACGATCCTACTAGATTTTGGAGTTCAAAAATATTACCACCACCCCCATCCACCCACTAGCTTCAAGAACCGCCACTTTGGCTATCCAAAGTCATTCACCATCGCAATAAACTGTACTAGTCAACCACCCATGGCCAATACAGTCGTACAATACTGTTCTAGTGAAACAAATCCGAAAATACGATCCTTAGTCTGTCTACGGTTTAACGCTTAATGATAAAATGTTGTCAAAAAATCCAAATATTTGCTTAATGAAGATGCATTTACAGGCTAAGTGAAGACCATTTTTGAAAATTGACCACTGGAATGGCTGACTCGGTTACCTCCCAATGGAAATTCCTGGTGACCACTGCAGAGACCGGTTTTGGCCGGCTTCGACATAAAAGGGTTAACATAAATTGATCGATCTTAATTGTTCCAATATTTGTAAATTAAATTAATTTCGTGAAAAGTCCCAATAATTAAGCATGCGATTAACCCAATATAAGAATATTAAGCCTGTGGCGGTATCTGGATTGCGATTTACACTCCCCCTCGTCACAAATATCAGGCGTTCGTAGGCCTATAGCAAACCAGATTACGAACTTGCAGCGTGCACACCTTATGAAAACGTCTTTGAATTTAAATCCATTCAATTTTAAAACTATGCAATTAAATTTGACATCATCAGGGTAGCCTTAGTCTTCATTCGCCCTATAGTTCACCTTGATTTTAAGGCGTAGCGGGGCAGACCCTACTCGTGTTTGAAAACGCGTTGACGCGGTTGACATTTATTATGGAACAAAGATGGCCAACTTGCAATTTTCTATTATCAGTAATGGCTTACACAGCCAGGCAATATGGCGCGCCGTGGAGCGCCGTGTCGTCCATTCAAGAAAGCAGCTGCCTCAATTGCTTGCTTGTGCCAATTAGAAGCAATCAATTGACACTGGATCTAGCTCGACAAGACGCTGAAGCATTGGCTTAGCAATAACACATTTAATTCTACGGAAATCTATTTTCTGGAAACGATCTTCTAATTTAAAACGCAATATTCTGATAGTTTTATTCGAAACAATTTGGACGATGCCTATTTCATCGAAACGACGGACGCATAAGATAAATATACGATTCTACCCACTTAGATAAAAGCATTCTTGCAATTCAGATGAAATACAGTCCCATCTTGTTTCATTTTCTCTTCTTATAATATCTTCATTCAAAAATGGCCGATCGTCGGTGGCATCGGCTTCCAACAAGGTCACGATATGACTTAAAGGCAATTATATGGCATTAACATATTCGCATGAATACCCATAACGCCATTTGTATCTGGAAAAGAATTTAGAGATCGCCTTTTTGTTTCAACGACAATGTATTACCCGATTCCATCAATAGACAAAGGACGAAAACGAGTACTCGTGACGTAGCTGAACAAAGTCCAATATTTGCATGCGTCGTTTTATTTGAAATGTAATTATTGCAATTTAGTTTTGAAATAAAATCAAAATTATTAGGTTTAACTTTGCAATCAATCGCATATAGTTTCAAGTGTTGCCGGAAATATTATCACAGATTTGAAGTATTGGGATATAGTTTAGACTTAAAGGGATGCTAATCTCATCTCAAATATTGTATTGCACTGATAGATTATGGTTTATAGATTCCATTTCATTCATATCCTGTCGAATTCACTTATCTGTAATCACAATTATCTGCATTGTAATATTGCGTAAATGTTGAACAGTGATCGCCACCATTTTGTCTCCTCAAGCGATAGTTTGTGATGTCATGTAAGTGCCAATGGACCACACTCGTTATTATGTAATACTCATACCGTTGCATAGTTTGAAACAAATATGACTAGAAATTTCAAGCTACCTATGGCAGCAACAATTTCCAGTCAAATTTGTTTCAAAATATTCAACAGCTTACCTATATGATTACTTTTATATCACGCTGCCAAACTATAGCTGGCACCTCCGTGACTGACCGTATATACCGAGGCAGACACGCTAAGTTTTTTCTGATTGGTTGAAAAGTAAAACATGACAGGCATCATACGCTGTAGAAATGTATCAACATTTAGCTACTTAAGCCTGAATATCTTTCGCTGTCGTCATGATAAAAAGCTAAAATGTCAAGGATGGATTATGGGTGGAAAATTCTATCACCTGAATGGTTACAATAAGATAAGCTGAGATTTCCTTTAACGTATACATTATTTAGCTTCCTGTTTGCTGATGTGATTACAAGTTTCAACAGCCTGGTTATAATGTTGGCATGAGTATGTAGAACTGGTACATTGTAAGACAATCCTCGTTTAATTCTTACAAGCATTTGTACAGAAATATGCTTCATCCAATGTTTTTGTTTGTTTAACAAACCCTTCTAACGTAATTTTTCCATATCTAAAGCAAAATAATGCTAGAATTTGAAGGAATTATATTTCAAAATTCTTTCCATCTAGCGACTTTTCGCTTCCAAATCCTTATCACTCGGAATTTCTCAGAATCTTCTGTAACTATTTTTGTTCTTTGTAGATTTTTTAATGGTCAAGCCGCTGAAAATGGCTTTACAATGGTCATAGAAAGAAGTCTATTTTTGAAAATCTACCACCGGAATGGCGTTAACAAGCCCGCCATTCCACTGGTAAATCTTCAAAAATTGTCTTCTCTTGGCCTGTAAATGGACACTCACTGCAAAAACGTTTTGGATTTATATATTTGAAAAAATTCTATATTTTTCCTTATCTCCGATTGTGTGTTTTGGGTGAGAATTTTCGTAAAACCAAACATTAAATTGGTCTGGCCGTAAAAGATGTCGTATTTTAATCTTAGCCCTTTGAACCCGAAAGACCGAAAATTAGAAAATCTTCGAAGATCGTAAGCTATTTTGCTGTTAAATATTTTGAAATTAAATTGACTGTCAAATTAGCTTCAGAATATCAAACAGCTTACCTGTATAGTTACCTTGAAATTTGGATTCTGGAAATTCCGGGTTCCTGTGTGTACTACCGTGCTTGTTACTGCATATACAAACATTCTGGTAACTATACCTTAATGGACCTTTCCGGTCTTAGTTATGCCCCGCCCATCTCAAGCTAAGCTCCACCCACTCCTCGCTCGTGTTGGGATCGATCGATCCCTGAACTCCCTGCCTATCAATTTCCAGAAAATTATACAGGTAGGCTGTTAAATATTTTGAAACTAATTTGACTGGACGCTCAGTCAAATTAATTTCAAAATATTCAACTGAATGTTTATTAAGTGGTGAAGACGTACAATTCGTACAACGTGTCGGACTTTTAAGTGTTAAAGACGGACTAAATCGAGTCATTCACGCCATAATTAATTATGACGTCATCCGACTTAGTTTTACTTATGACGTCATACGACCTCAGATGATGGATGGATAAACTCGAAAGGTCATTTATAGCATTGCTATGGAACAAACCGTGTTGTTGATAAAATATAGGATGTAAATCGTTTTAGGTATTATGCAATAATATACGTTCTCTCTCTTTTCTATTTACTTTCCTTAAAACTCTCGCATGCACACACCCATTTCTAAATGAAGACTGCATTTGTTCACTAAGCCATCAATTGACCATTCCTATTTATCCATCAATCATGTGACGTCATAATCAACTATGTGACGGGTCCCTCACGAACGTTTAATTGGTGACGGACTATGCGTTGTTGTACGAATTGTATGTCTTTACTATTTAATAAACCGGCTGTTTAATATTTCGAAACTAATTTGACTTGGCGCTGCTGCTGCCATAGGCAGAATATTCAACAGCTTACCTGTATATTTTTTCTGGAAGTTGCTAGTCAGAGAGTGTAGGGATCGATCCCAACACGAGCGAGGTGTGGATGGAGCTTAGCTTTATAACGGTTAAAACTGTACATACGTTTAGATGTTTAATTTGTAAACCTAAATATAAAGAAACGATATAAATCGTTAAATAGGCCTATGATGATTTAATTCCGTATAAATTAATATAATTGTCTTTTTTTGTGAAATAGAATTAGGGATACGTGTCCCGAATTCAATTCCACAACAACAAAATTAGATTAATTATACTGAATGAAATCATTACGCGTTAAGATGTGTTTTGTTTAGCTACACAGAGGTACGCAATAGAGAAATCCAGTTGTAGCTACACCCAACCCACCTCTAGCTAAGCTCCGGCCACGCTTCGCCCGTGTTGGGATCGATCGATCTCTACGCTCCCTGAATATCAAATCCAGAAAAATATACAGCTACCCTGTTGAATATTTTAAAACTAATTTGACTTGGTGCTGTTGCTGGGCAGCAACAGCGCCCAGACAAATTAGGTTCAAAATATTCAACAGCATCTTTATTAAATAATAAAGACGTACATTTCGCACACCGGCCTATTAAGCGTTTAAGATGGACTAAATCGAGCCATTCATGACGTAATTAATTATGGCACCAGCCTATACGCCACGTGGTTGATTATGACGTCATATGATTGACTGAGAAACTGATACCCTCCATTACGCTACACCAATAACCAGAGCTCTCACATCAACTACCCTATGCGTAGTTTTGTGTAAATATCTTGAAACAAAAACAGATTGGTAAGATTAAATATTAGTCTAGTTTCCTATTCTCTTTCACAGCTGTACAACACGAGCGAGGACCTCGTAATTCCACAATCCGTCGCCAGGTGGCGATGTACCTTAAGGAGACTAGTGAGCTGCAGACCGCCCTGGCGCACTCGTCCCTTAGGCAGTCGTTTTTCTCCGGGGTTGTACCATACGAACACGCCAATGACGGAATCACTGTTAGTGCCGTGGAAACCTCGCCTGGTGGTAACAGCGCAGTACTATGTCAACCAACCCCAAAGGTATGCTGATGAACAAGAAAGATTAGATATAATTTGAGACTATAAAAGTTTGCAACTTTAATTATTTTATTTTTAGACGATCTGTTGTGAATATGCACCTTTAATTGGACTGTGAGATGCGACAGCCTTTTTTGGGGTATCGATGATATTTTCTCAATAATTATCTTGAAATACCAATCTAGATGCTGGAATTCCATGTGATACATACAGGGTCACGAAGTGCTGAATACTGTATTGTTATAACTAACTCATATAATATATCAAAAGATATAAAAGAAAATTAATTGCTTTTTCAGTATCCCCATGAACTTGCTCAAGCCTACTTTAACAGCCCAGAGACGATATGTGAAGCCGCAGCTCGCCTCCTCTTCATGAGCGTCAAGTGGGCAAAGAACGTCCCAGCTTTCCTCAGCTTGCCCTTCAGGGATCAAATTATACTACTAGAGGAGGGATGGAGAGAATTATTCGTACTAGGAGCAGCCCAGTTTCAGATGCCAATTGACGCGGGGCCACTTCTCGCAGCCGGTGGTATGTAGTGGGTTGGCTTGTTTTTTAATCTGTGATTATGACGAGAAAACATGCTAATAACGCATCTTACTGGTCCTGTACTGGACCAATACTGGGCCAATAGGGCCCAGTACCGGCCCAGTAACCTACGTTATTAGGGCAGTATTGCTGCTGACCATTTACAAACCAAATATTATACGGAAATAGAATTGACTGAGCTGTTATATTTCCCAACTTGTAGAAAGGTGTAAGTAAAGTCGTAATTCTTGTAGGTGACGAGGTTTACATACATTTGCCAGATAATTAGGTTGAACGTGGTATTCGAAGATATAGCCATGTAAATGCAAGTTGCGCTATACGTGCTACACCGCCATTGGGGGTTGGGGTGGGGTGGTGCATTACTAGCTAATCTCTCCCAACTGCGCATGCATGCTGGTATCGATTTTCATTTGAAACTTTTAAACTTGAATTAATAGAATCTAAATTTCAATGTAGTTACACAGGTAACCTTTTGAATATTTTGAAACTAATTTATAGCAGCAACAAATCTCAGTCAAATTACCTTCAAACTTTTCAGCAGATTATTTACCAAATGGTAAATTAATCAAAGACATTAAATTCAGACACATTTCGTGACATAATATTGCCACATTTGTCACAGACTTACATCGTTTTGGTTGTGACGTCAGCTACCAAGTGCCGTAATTGATTATGACGTCAACCATACATGAGTGACAGATTCACTCATTATATCATTGTATTTGCAAAGAAGGAATCAAGTTTCTCAGTCAATTATATGACGTCAGAATCACCTACGTCACATGTCGGCTGACGTTATAAACCAATTACATCATGAATGGCTCGATTTAGTCCGTCTTACACGTTTAATAGTATATTAGGTTGTACGAATGGTATGTCTCCAGAACCCAGTCAAATTAGTTACAAAATATTCACAACTTAGCTGTATACTTTTCTGGAAATTGAGTTTCAGAGAGTACATGGATCGATTGATCCCAACACGGGCAAAACATGGATGGCGCTTAGCTAGAGATGGGCGGCGCATAACTAAAACTGGATGTATCCATTACCCCTTTAAAGACTAAATTTGTTCAAAAAATTTAAATATTCACTTATTGAATGCCCATTTGCAGGCCAAGAGAAGACTATTTTTTTAAGATTCGCCACTGGAATGACTGCCTCGCTTATCGAGCTAGTCTTATCTTCGCCTGCAAATGGACATTCCCCAAGACCACTACAGAGGCCGTTTTTGGCCGGCTTCGTCGTGAAAGGGTTAACCGCATCTTTTATATCGCTATTTGGTATTTCGACTATGTACCTACATACATTTACGAAAAGGAACGACGCATCTGATATTCATAGATGTGAAAAAACAGCTAGTCTCATCAATCCAACCTTGATTCACACAGTAAGAGTTTGCTTGAGGTCTTTTCCTCATATAACCGTTCTTTCTTTGTGTGGCCAGGTTTTAATGCAGAACGGTCGCCGCCAGACAAGGTTGTCAAGTTCATGGCAGAAATTCGAGCCCTTCAGGATATGATTGCTAAATTTAAAGCCATGCAGGTGGACCCAACCGAATATGCGTGTCTCAAGGGCGTGGTCATTTTTAAAACAGGTAGGGTCTATCTCTATGTTGTAATAGGGCTGTTTGCAATTGTTATACAAGTAATCGTTACATTACAGTATTTTGGCATTGACAGGGATTCGAACCCACAACCGACGATAGCGCCACACATCATAGCCCATAAACGCTTCCACCACACCAACGCCGCATTTACAACTATGAGTGTAACAGACTCGTGTATTAGTAATGTCAAGAAATCAAGATTCATTTTCACAAATTTCTTTAGTGTACTCTTCTGAGAAGTCCCCGCACATTCATTAGTTAATCAGTTTCAATGAAAATAATTAACGAATGATATTGTGAGACGATCTTCTCCGAAGACAATTCCAGAAGAATTATTGCATATTTCGAAAATTAGCTTGGATAAGTCAGAATAGATCTAATCTTATCATTACTGGGTGGGTAGGTTGCAAAGAGTGGGGTGGGGTAGTAGTAGTAATGTTGGTGGTGGCCTCTCTGATGCTTTCCTTTGAGGAAACTAATAGTCAACTTTGATTTTTTTAATCATTGGGAATCATGAAGTCAGAATTGTAAAGTCTATGCAAAAGAAAGTCGTCGTCGTCGTCGTCGTCGATTCTTCTTCTTCGGATTATTATTATTATTATTATTATTATTATTATTATTATTATTATTATTATTATTATTAACCACGCAGTGTTTCCCGGTACATCCTCATCAGAAATGAAGACGTTACGTGATTTCCAAGCTGTGGTCAGTTTACAAGACCAGGCGCAGCTGACCCTCAGCAAATACATCCAAACGTCTTACCCTAGCCAGCCATTCCGCTTCGGAAAACTTCTTCTCTTACTGCCCACCCTCCGTTCCGTGTCAGGGAGCACCATAGAAGAACTCTTCTTCCGGAAGACAATCGGAAGTATTCCAATCGAACGACTCATAGTTGATATGTTTAAATCCAGTGACTTCTAGTTAAGCTTACCTTGCCCAATAACATTGTTTTTCTCCAACGTCATCACCATCACCCAGCGAGTACGATCAAAACTTTCCAAAAATGTTGCCCCGGATTCTAGGATAATGGACCTTTTCAATTAATATATCACTCACATCATCTCCCAATAGTTAGAATCGAATGAGAATCGCGTATGAGATTTTCCTAATCACGGAAGATCTCGTGTCCGTCGAGAACTATGTATACCATCTGTTTTGTCTCAGCCAACAAGAAAATTAGATATTGCTATAAACGCGATAGTCTGGCAATAGGCATAAAATAATTCACGGTTTATCACTTTTAATAATTTTGAATAATAAGTTCGAAATCGAAAACTCATTACAAGTTAATAAACATTATTTGAATTTGTTGAAACTAATTTGACTGGGCGCTGCTGCTGCCCATGCCAGCAACATCTCCCAGTCAAATTAGTTAACAAATATCTAAACATCGTAATAGTTACCTTGAAAGTGAGATTCTGGGAATTCAGGGTTCAAAGGGTTGGTTTTAAAAGCTTTCGCGCAAAGTCCGCTTCGATGCAGAATCTTATGAAGGGCATTTCGGAGGGAGAAAGTTTGCAAAAGACAAGGTACCGCCATTGAACATTTTATAAATCATGCGCACTTTTGGTCTTTTAAAAAGCAATTGACCTTTCCAGGTTATCCATCCATCATATATTGACGTCATATAACGCCATAATCAACTACGTGGCGTGTAGGATGACGTCATAATCATGATGTCATGAATGACTCGATTTCGTCCGTCTTAAACGGTTAATAGTCCGGCACGTTGTGCGAATTGTGTGTCTTTACAGTTTAATAAACATGCTGTTAACTATTTTGAAACTAATTTGACTGGGCGCTGTTGCCCAGCGCACAGTCAAAATTAATTTCCAAATATTCAACAGCTTACTTGTATACCTTTATGGAAATTGATAGTAAGGTAGTTCAGGGACGATCGATCCTAACACCGACGAAGTGTTGGTGGAGCTTAGCTAGAGATGGGTGGGGCATAATTAAAACTGGAAATGTCCATTTATTTATACGGGGCTGGCGTGATGGTTTGGTGCAAATCTATAAGAATATATGTATATAAATGTATATAGGAGATTAACTATTAAAATTATTACTATTATTATTAATAATATTATTACTATTATAACTATTATTGATGAGATTAACACAATATTTAAATGCATATGTATGAATATTGTATAATTTTTCATGTCATATGCGGCCTAATCTTTTGACGTTCTCGTGTTATTTGAACTCGCGACGGGACAATAGGAAAGCAAATGACGTAATAGGCCGTTTATTATTATTTTAAATATAGCTTTTCATCAGATGAGTGGGCGTTCCCATGATTACATTAACATATATAACCTACTAACTTACTAATTCAGGACATATTTGTCTCTCGTATTTACAAAAATCGCTTTCATAGTATTAAACATTCCTAAGAGGGTTTTTTATTTATTATTTATGCCAGACCAATTTAATGCTTTGTCGTATGAAAATTTCCACCCAAAAGACACGATCTGAGATCGGAAAAAAATAAAAATAATGCACAATTTCAATCTGAGAAGTTTTGAGCTATTACAACATTAACTCTTTCATCATGTTAATTGTCAGGATTGATTGAGAACATCCAAAACATTTAATCAGTGAGTGTCCGTTTGCAAGTCAAAGAGAAGATTCTTTTGGAAATTTGCCAATGGAATGGCTGGCTCATTAACGAGCCAGCCATTCCAGTGGTGAATTAAACAAATTTAGTTTTCACTTGTTCTGCAAATGGACTTTTCTCGTGAATCTTGCGAAGCCATTTTGAGCGGCTTGACCATTAAAGGGTTAACAAAGCTACAGAGAATAAAACGAGTTACAGAAACATTCTGAGGAATTCTGAGTGATAAGGATTTGGCTGAGAAGAATTGCTAGATAGAAAGAATGTTGAAAATAACGTCTTAAAATTCATGCATTAATTTTTTTCTAGCTGTGGAAAATCAACTGAGGAGGCTTTGTAAAGCAGAAAAATAAATTGATATGGCCTTAACAAGAGTGGCTATAATTATTCAACGTCAACCTTAGGCCGGGTTGTCACTGGAGAGTTAATGGCGAATAACGCCATACCTCAGTATGCAGTATACACCGATTAAGTCTCTAGTGAGAACACGGCTGTAGGCCGTGTTCTCACTGGAGAGTTAATCAGGAATAACACCATGATACGTCAGTATGGCGTTATTCCTGATTAAGGCCGTGTTCTCACTAGAGACTTAACCGGCGTAGCGCAATACTGAGCTATACTCGCCAATGAGAACACGGCTTAAGTCTCTAGTGAGAATACGGCCTTATAGTCGGCTCTAAGGCATACGTCTTGTTCTGGTAGACTTGCATGGACCTGTTTGTTCTTTGTGGATTAGCGTGGAGTCTGATCTTTCTCGCTTTCATATAAATAGGAAATTCAGGAAACCACATTTAGGCCTAAATTGAACTTGTTAAGTAATCTAACTTAACCCTGAATACCTATAATCACAATTTCATTTCCTTATAGCCTATAGGTAATGTGTTGATTATTTTGAAACTAATTTGACAGGATGCTGTTACTGCCAAAGAAAGGAACAGCTTCCAGTCAAATTAGTTTCGAAATGATCAACATAATATTTGTTAACCATTTCTGCGATGATTTCTTCATGTTTTATCTCCAAGCATATAGGACAACTTTTGACTATTTTGGAACTAATGTGAATGGAAGCCGCTGCTGTCTTAAGCGGTAACGGCCTCCAGTCAAATTAATTTCAAAATATTCAACATAATAAGTTTTTTTATCATAAAGAATACACCTCTTTTTCCGAGATTAGTCGGTGAAAGGGTTAAATAACACAGAATTTTGGCGTTTTTGGCCTTTCGGATCCAAAGGGTTAATATAAGTATCGTCATGCATAAAATCTTCCAACAATCCAACACGAATTTAAATCAAATAAGATCAAATTGAAAATAAATCAAATTTAATTTCTTTTACAAAGTTATTAAAATTACACCGATTGTCAGTGGGTAGGCCTAATATGCATTAGTTTGACGTCCTACACACGCTAATTTGTACCCGGAAGTGTTTATTTTGCGGTAATTACGTCATAATAGATGGATTCCCCTCGTCGCTTAAGTATCTGACGTCATAATCAAATACATCACATGTTAGCTGATGCCACGATCATAATGACGTATACGTTATTGTTTCGTCACGAAAATCACGAAGTCCGTCACGAATGTTTCGATTATTTTTAATAAACAAGCAAAATATTTTGAAAGTAATTTGACAGGGAGCTGTTGCTACCACTCAAATTAGTTTCACGATATCCAACAACTTACCTTGAAATTAATCCCGTGTTCACACTAAAATGTTAATCAGTATGGCGTCCCTCCAGATTAACTCACTAGTGTGAACAGACCCTAAGGCCTTGTTCTCACTAGAGACTTAACCGGCGTAGCTCAATACTGAGGTATGGCGTTATTCCCGATTAACTCTCCAGTGGGAACACAGCTTTATATACTCGGAAATCACGTTTCAAGTCGATTCCAAACACGCGTAAAAATTATCAAAGCTTATCTAGGAATGGGCAGGACATAGCTCGAAATGGGCGGGACATAGCTAGAAATGGGCGGGACATAGCTGGAAAGGGACGGGGTATTACTAGAAACTAATATGACAGTAAGGTAACTTTTTACCATCTTTTGATATTTCTGTATAAATCATTATATTCGTGTTAACGAGTGCTGTTCTAGAAGTGCTAGTCTTTGTGCTGTGCTTTTTTCGTGTTAATATCTACTCAAGTGCTATTTTTAGGAATTAATCTGTACCTATCACGTTGAGGTTATATTTCTATATTTCTATGATAATGCATGATATTGGACCGGTAGTGGACCAATACCAGAAAGTATTGGTCCAGTATCCGCCCAGTAACCCGCGTAGTCACGATTCCCAATCAGAACTCTCACATTTTCTCAAATCTGAAGCCGCATCGTGTAATTTCACCGTCTTTAAGTTCTCATAATTTATGAAAAAGCATATTTCTTAAATAAGGTGTCAACAATTTGTTAGTTTATGCACATTTTAACTAAATAAAAACGTAGACGCCATTTTAGCTTTAGATTACTATTGGAATATTATTTCTGCGCTGGCAGGAAATTCTCTAATAAAAGCAGTGTTAGTTCGATCATTCACCAGCAAGATTTTGAGCAGCAAACATAATTTATGAGAACTTTAAATCGCGGTAGTGTTTCTAGAATACGCGTAGACCAAAGTGCTATACAAAACATTGATTAATTTCATAATTAGTTTAAATGTTTTTTGAAAATATTTTTAAAATTACAATCTTTATCATCCTTATCCTGAAATCCGAGTTAACAATTCCAAAACAATCTTCCAGGTACACTTTTAAAATATTGGAAAAATATGTTGACTGGATGGCGTTTTCTACAGCATCACCCAGTCAAATTAGTTTCAAAATACTTAACAAAATATATATTTTAGTGCTCGTTTCAAAGTTTAGTCTCTCGTGAATCCATTGGTCGTGAAATTATTTTCTTTTAAAAGAGAGAAAATAATTCAAAAATGGTTTTATATTTTTTCTGATTTCATATATATTCAACATTCGACAAAAGTAGATCATACTATTTGCCTCAGTTTGAAGACACATTTAAAAAGTTAATTTGAACAATTTTGCTTCAATATTTCAATAGCTTAATATTGTTTTAATAGATTACTTGCGTGACGCGACGTGTGTCGTGTTGACAATCACTCTTCATTTATGTATTTCTGTTTCATTTACAGTGCATCTCATAAGTAACTTAACGTGTTTCCACCCACCCACCCCCAGAAAACACGTTAGCTAGTTAGTACAATTTTGAACACGATGTAAGAGCGGCTTTGTTGAATATTTTGGACTTAATTTGACTGGAAGCCATTGCTGCATGTAGGTAGCAATGGCTTCAAATCAAATTAAGTCCAAAATATTCAACGGTACGTTGCGGAAACATATTAAGTTATTTCTGAGCCGTACTGTATGTATATTTATTTATTTATTTATTTCGTGTGGTGTCGACGACGGATACAGGGTCATATAGTTATTATTCATACAGCAATCCGAAACAAAGTGTTCAAATCTTTATTGTTATAAATCCGCGGGGTTGTGCGTGCGTGCGTGCGTGCGTGCGTGCGTATATGCACGCGCGTGCGCTATAAGGTATACAACATGGGCCATTATAGCCGTGACTAAAAACAAGTGGTCACTTAATACGTGCTATTCGTAGCTTTTTGGGGCGGGGGGGGGGGGGCGGTGGGTGGCAAATGATTGTTGTAAGACCACCTATCTTAAAGAACCGCAATATTTTCCCCCCTAAACCAGGTATCCGTTATATACAGGTTTCGTCATATATTTCCTATGTAAACCATAGAAATCTAATAAGGGTAGAGTGCATATAACCCTCTCAAATGCGGAATTTCAGTTTAGTATTTTATCATAATCTCCAAACTAATATGTTTTGTTACACATTCTATTAGTAGAATAAATGGACGTAGTCGAATAAAGTGTCGGATTGACATAGCCAGTAAAGGTTTATTTCTGATAAAATTAAATGTAGGCCCTACTTGGATCTGTTCAATTCCTCATCGAATTACTAAAAGACAATGTACTCACTTTTGGAGGCTATATACGCGGCTGATCGTCTGCGTCTGCTCGTCCGAACACGCGCAGTTGCATTTTGCTGAACTCAGGTCACTGGAGGTTGGGACAACGCGTTCCATAGTGACGATATGCGAATATGCGTTGTGTCCTTATTAGATTTCTATGATATAAACCACCCAACCAATTACAATCCATTGTGTTGTAGTGCTGTATAAAACGTACACATTAAAATGATGATGACTTTCTGTGATCAACTATCTGTTTATAAATATTTTTACTCATACTTGAATGTTTTTGGTAGGAAACATTTAGTCTGTCATCTATGCTATATAGATGGGATATATCCGTGGGTTTTCTCAAAGCTTGTAGAATGGCGTGGAAAATATATTATAGACAAATGTGTATAGTCTACGTAGTTGAATATTGGCACAAAAACCTTCCATAATTAGCATTCCATGTCCCAAAATATACGGTAATTATATCAGTAAGTATTCGTTATAGAAAGATTAAACCGTCTCTATGTTATGTTTCCTTGCCCTTAATAACGAAATTAATTTGTCACAGTTACGAAAATACTAAATTAATATAATATTTTCGACAGAATGATTACTGCGTAGCGTATAATCGTTTCCACACGCAGAGCCTATACTTCTGACTTTTATTTAGCGCAACCCTTTGGGAAAGCAACGCAACCTTTAGGGAAAGCAACGCAACCCTTCGCGGAAGCAACGCAACCCTTCCGGGAAGCACCTCTAAGAGCGAGTCAGGGCTCAAATACATCTATGGCCGTGTTCTCACTAGAGACTTAATCATGAAGAACGCAATACTGAGGTATGGCGCAATTCCCGATTAACTCTCTAGTGAGAATACGGCCTACGTGTAAGCGGCCAGTAAATTAACTGTACGAACGAACGAATGCTACTATTAATTGTAATAACAATTAAAAGCTATTGAGTATTTAAAAATTTTGAAATTAATTGGCTTAAGCCAACAACTACCAGTCAAATTATTGTCAAAACAATTAAAGACCTACCGCTTTCTAATTATATTTTTCGGATATCCTTGGTTCGGTGTCTTAGCAAACTGGCCTGCTTCGCATTTCATCTACCCAAAATTCACGTAGGCGAAATGTGAACGTTTCTATTAAAGAGGATTGTAATTATGACCCTGACTATTGTTGCCTAAACGAAAGATCTAGAAATAGAATACAGTGTTATTTTATACACCCTTCTGTCGCTAGATGGTTTATCACTGGACGTCGCTAGACGATTTTCCCCTGAACTATCTATAAGCTGATGGCTGTTACGAATGAACCCTTGGTTCAACGGTATATATTATCCTTTATATTTTAATTGAATTAAGGTCGTGTTCTCACTAGTTAACCGGCGTACCGCCATACTGAGGTATGGTGTTATTCCTGATTAAGTCTCTAGTGAGAACACGGCCTACGTTTAAGATCATTTGCTTGAAAGTTCAATAATGAATTTCAATCATATCATTAATTTTATTCAGCAACTCTAATATTTGGCTTTCATAAAGTCAGCTAGATATAGCAATTTTCCAAATGAAAATTAGTATTGAGTAGGCTATCAACTTCATAGAAAATTAGACAGATTATTGAGAGATTAAGTTTTAATGTTAGTGCTTGTGAACATAAAACGGTTCTAAATTGACCCTTTAGCACTCAATCTAGCCCAAAACAGCTTGTAGGGGCCTTGAGTAATGTCTATTTGCAGACGAAGAGAAGACTATTTTGGAAAATTTACCACTAGAATGACTGGCTCGATAACCGAGCCAGTCATTCTAGTGATAAATTTAAAGAAAAAACCCAATCTTATTTTGGTCTGCAAATCGACATATTCCATGAGAAAATAAAAATTTTCTTGAGCGGATTTGAGTGTTAAAGGGTTAAAATTTACAATTGCCATTGACAATCATTTCATCGCTGTGTGCTGAGTTATATACGTGCGGTTATTAATGTGTTTATATCGGTGATGTCTCGCGTATTCTCGCGTTATTATATCCACTGACGAGATTTGTTTCCAACCAGTTTACTGATAATTCACTGCACTTTAATAATTAAGATATAAAATTTGTTATTTGTTTATATATACGTGTTGTCTATTTATTTCAAATAGACTGGTACATGCCAGTTAACTTGTTCTCAAAACGTTCATAATACCGGTACTACTTTTGGTGCTGACACAATCTTCCCCTTGGGGCCAATATAAACAATAACTATTCATTGGCATTCAATGGATGAATCCGGTCAGTCACTCAAATATATGACGTCATGATCATTACGTCACATGTAGGCTGACGTCATAATCATAATTAGCACAGAATATTCCTCCATAAAGATGGAATAGTCCGTCAATTGTACGAATTGATGAATTCACAATATAATAACAAATTTTTGGAGTATTTTAAAACTAATTTGACTGGGAATTGTTGCTGCCATAGCTAGCAACAGCTCCCACTCAAATTAGGTTCAGACTATTAAAATTAGTTTCAACAGTTTACCTGTATAATGACTTTGACATTGGGGATATTGGAATTCAGTCTTCAAAGTATATACATCGATTGCAACACGCGTGCAAAGTGGGCGGAGATTAACTACAAATGGGCGTGTCATAGCTAAAAATGGGCGTGGTATAGATCGAAATGGGGCCCTCCATATACAGAAGATATTAAGGTGTTTCCATGAGCTATGGTCTATTCTAATAGGCCAAGTTAAGCGACGTAAGCAGTACGTTCTCTGGTGAATATTTTGATAAATTTCAAGTTAAGGCCGTGTTCTTACTAGAGAGTTAACCGGCGTACCGCCATAGTGAGGTATGGCGCTATTCCCGATTAACACTAGAGGGAGAAAACGGCCTAAGCAGAACAAGTCTGGCGACGAAGTTACCTAGGCCGTGTTCTCACTAGAGAGTTAATCCTGAATAACGCCATACTGGCGTATGGCGTTATTCAGGATTAGGTCTCTAGTGAGAACACGGTCTAAGGACGTGTTTTCACTAGAGACTTAACCGGCGTAACTCAATAATGTGTTATTCCCGATTAACTCTCCAGCGAGAACACGGCCTTAGTCCGTGTTCTAACTAGAGCCTTAGCTGGCATAACGCCATACTGAGGTATGGCGTTATTCCCGATTAACTCTCCACTGAGACCACGGCCTTAGACTACAAGGTTGAAGTCCGAAAAACCCCAACTTCCATAGTGTAAGAATCCGATTTGTCACTCAAGTATATGACGTCATAATCAATTACGTCACATATAGGCTGACGTCACGATCATAATTGACGGAGAATACTCCGCCATGAAGCTGGGATCGTCCGTCAAGTGTATTAATTGTAGGCTTATGTCTAAGATGGATTTACTATTTAATATACCTTTTGTTGAATATTTGAAACTAATTTGACTGGGTGCCGTTGCTGACCTAGGTAGCAACAACACCCAGTCAACACACTGGTATTTCAAGGATTAAATAAGTGAAACATAAAAATCAAACATATCCATGTTATTCATGACGTAGTTGATTAATACGTCATTTACACGTCACGTAACTGACTATGACGTGATAAGATTGATGGATAAACTGGAAACGTTCTTTGGGCCTATGAGATGGTCTGTACTTTAGCATCTAAATTGTAGACACTTTATACAGTCGAATGTTCGGGTTTTGTCTTGTGTGTGGCATATAGTATCGAATAAGGTGTTCATCATTATACTCTGGCATGCTTAGTGTCTCCGGTTGTGTGTAAATTGTTAGGATCGCCATATTAGGTACGGCGGACTCGGTGTTGGGGTGAGGGGGGGGGGGCGGTAGGGCGGGCTGGGTGTGGGTGTGGGTGTTGTGGGGGGGGGTCTGGGGGAGGTGGGGTGCGTGGTTATGGGTCTGAAGCGCCCTTCCACCCCTCCCCTCAAAAGGAAAACACCCAAAATGTTCGAGTACATAACAACACCGAGATTACCCAAACTGTATGTTGCAGATCAAAGACCTTAGGTTTAATTCTTATACCAGTCAATACTTCCCTCAACACATATGGCTGGATGGACATCTAGAGGTTAATCTGGTACCTGCTTGTATAAAGAATCGTTTGACCATGTCTGGATGCTGGACAATGTCTCACATGAATAGCTAAAATCAAGAAACAATCAAAGTTTAACCACTGGAAAAAGTTCAGAAATGCCAAAAATTCTCAAACAAAGTGATTAAATATCGCATGGTATAGAACACATTTGTAAGGTTTCTCTGAAATCGAAACGTTGATGTTGTTGATTAATAAGTCTCAGCGAGTTATTATTTAACAGCATCTTTTCGATTTCACAGAAAACAAAAAAAAATACATTGATACGGACACCACAAACGCCAATAAATTTGAAGGAGCTTGATGGTTGACACGTTGTTTAAGCCTGTTGACCGTAAGACCGACTCTCTTCATCTATAAAAATTATCATGATTGTGGTGAGATGCGGAGGTTAACTCACACCTCCAAATCCGAGATTTGCTTAGTTGTATCCTCTCTGTCATCTATCCTCGTACTACCTTGCTTTCACAAAACTTAGTCTTTGCACATATATGGTATGTGGGCAATGAAACCATTTGTTCACGATGGTGTATCGCACCATGTCCTTGGAAATATGTAAGTTCCTCCATATTTATGATAAAAATCATAATACGTTGGTCTGACAATACATTACCCATGTATTAGCTAGTGTAAATGCAACCCCACGGTTTTCAAAGAGACGCTGAAGGCAAGACATACCGGCTGATGAAGGGAGAGCTGCCGGCCAACAATGCGTTTTGCAAATAACTTTGATGACCGAAGTAAGGAGACTAGGTCAAATCATTCGGTATGAACATAAGATGAATAATGAAAAGCAGTTCTTGTCTTGGACTACATCTGATCTCGAAGACCTTTTCATTAGTTACCAATTGGAAGCAAAATTCAAATAATTTGGTCAATGGAGGAATCCAGTTTTACCTATGGCCCGCCCATCTTTAGCTAAGCTCAACCCACAGTTCGCCCGTGTTGGAATCGATCGATCACTGAACTCACTGACTATCAATTTCCAGAAAATGATACAGGCAAGCTGTGGAATATTTTGAAACATATTTGACTGGTTGCTGTTGCTGTCTATGGCAGTAACAGCGCCCAGTCAAATTAGGTTCAAAATATTCAACATCATGTTTATTAAAGAGTAGAGGTATACAATTCGTGCAACAATGCTTAATCCGTCATCAATTAAGCATTCGTGACGAACCTATCTACGTAATCCATGACATAATTGATCATGGCGTCATCATACACGTCACGTAGTTGATTATGACGTCATATGATTAATAGATAAACTGGAACCCTCTATTGCTATTTGACCTTAACATTGATGGTAAACTACAGATCAAGTTTCTCCACGATCCATTAATAAGAAATCTAGTAATTGTGTAAAAGCGTTAGTTATCAAACTAACTTTAGTATTTTTTGATAGGAAATGATAATTAGCAATAGCTCCAGGTCAAATTAGTTTCAAAATATTGAACCCTTCGGGTCGAAAGAGTTAGGAGAGTGTGACGAATAACGAAAGCGCGCTCAGCGATTAGCATTCTTGTGATGTAAGAGACATATAGGTTGCATATTTCGAAAATTACTCGACTGGGATGACGGATTAACACCTCTTTTGTCAATTTAACCTTTAAATGTTTAAGCCTGCTAAAATTTATCCCTGGAATGCGACTGTTAATTTGTCAAGAATACTCTTCTCCTCGCCTGGAAATGGAGACTCTCTAAGCAAAAACTGGAATTTTCTGGACTGTTGCACCTTTGATGATAATACAAGCAGTCGTGGCAGTACGGTATATTGACATTGACAGGGAATCGAACCCACAATCGGCGAAAGCGCCAAGCATCATAGCCCACAAACGCTTCCACCACACCAACGTGTGGTGGACGCGTTTGTGGGCTATGATGCTTCGCACTTTCGCCGGTTGTGGGTTCGATTACCTGTCAATGTCTTGCGGCGTTGGTGTGGTGCAAGCGTTTGTGGGCTATGATGCTTGGCGCTTGCGCCGGTTGTGGGTTCGATTCCCTGTCAATACATTTGATGGTGAAGCAGAACTAATACGGCATTGAGGATGCGCATTTTCAAAACAACTAGCAGCTAATTTTTGTAGGTTTCTAATTTACAGAAATCACAATGTTGTTCTAACATTATGAAATAATTTATTTCGTTCATTACCTTCGTCCATAAGGTATAATAAAGCTGAAGATATCACTTAGGGTTGCTGAATACAGGATGAACAGGAGCAAATGGAGATTACAGACCATCGTCCTCCTGATCACGCTAAAAGTTTTGGAATCCAAGCGTGTATAGCAATATAGCAAATTTGGACCAGCAGTTTTCGAGATATTCATACATCCAGAATTTGATCCGATCCGGATTCGGGTTCTTTTATCCGGATCATGACACATAACTAAACCCAGGAAATCATCGTAAAGGACGAGTTCATTCCTACACAGAAGCACGCACGCATGCACGCACGCGCGCACGCGCGCGCGCACGCACGCACGCACGCACGCACGCGCGCACAAGAGAGACAGAGCCCAGCCCGATCACAATACCCTCTTCCCCTTACTGAGCGAGTGTAATGGATCTCTCTTGGGAAATATGTCCCATGGTGACATAGCCGATTTGCGACATGTTTGCTTTTGTTGGCAATGTCCGCCTGGGTTTGGGCTTTATAGGGTTCAATGAAGCATTTACCATCTGAAAGCAACGCAACAGATCACTTGCTCCTATGATCCGATTATAGGATCATCAGAAAGGGGCGTGGTCCAGTGTGAGAATAATCTGCTCCAATTCTCACTATATTGTCTCCTCAGCACTTTTACTTCTCTAATCGCGGTGTCTCGATTCCATGGCAACCATACAGGTAAGTTGTGGACTATTTTGAAATTAATCTGACAGGAACCTGTTGCTGCCATAGGCAGCACCAGCTTCCAGTCAAATTAGTTTCAAACTGGTCAGTAGTATATTTATGAAACTTAATTTTCGAATTTGGCATGTCGTGTTAAACGAGTTAAGCTAAATTCACTGTTAAATTAATTTTAAAATTTTCATCACAGGTACGTCTTAAATCGTAAGGAAATGTGTCATCTACGATTTGTAGAGTTGAATGTATCAAGAAATATACCCACACCGTGACGTTACCTAGATAATATATACACACTGTTCACCAATGCGAATGTTGTGTATATGATTAGATGTGTGGGGTGTGTAGGCCTACGCGAGGATTGATATGGGCGTACAGGTGTTCAAAAAAGATTATGTCTCTTTTACTTGACAATTATACGCTAAGAGAGCGTAATGAACACACCTGATCAACTCGCAAACAGGCTTGACTTCAAAATTAGATTTTATCGCCACTGGTCGAGATTCGAGGCTTTTCCTCAATCCCCGATCCAGCCACTATCAGCGCAGTCCGTGCTCGCCTTGATCTCTCTCGAAGCGTTCATTAAGCCCCATGTTTGGTCAGGATTTTCAACATTTGCGCTAAAATTAAACTAGGGACTTGATTCCTCGATGTTAATGACACCTGCGCGGGATCCTTTCCTGTCCGTGACATGCTTAATCAACATGTACACACACTGTGACTAGAAGGGAGGACTTTCAGCAATCACACATCGGTGATCATCGCTCTTTGATCCGACACGTACGGACGGCGATGACGAACAACACGGGCTTATCGAGTCTTACCAGGTCCGTTATTTGTGAGAGATACAAAGAAGTTGAAATATAAAGTCGTGGCTCTGTTTAACTGAACGCGTAGGTAGTGTTGTCCTAGCCATACTAACCCTTTTATCTCTCAAGTAAGAATAACGTCCACAGACACGGAGCATATGGGAGCATTACCGTAAGCTCCAAGTTGTTTCTATTTTACCCATTTTATAATCAATAAGCGTGGGTGCGTGCGTGTGTGTGTGAGTTAGTGTGTGCATGCGTGCGTGCGTGAATGAATGAGTGCGAGCGTGCGTGCGTAGGCGAGTGAGTACGTGGGTGAGTTTCTACTTACCACTGAAGACGAAGATCCAATGAGGATAGCATCGATTGGAATCATCGAATCATTGTCCTAATCACGTGACAAGGTTGGCTCACAGCAGTTACATCACATGACAAAATCATCAGTTCTCCATCACGCCCAATTCCATTGACAAGGAGTGGCTGCTTCTGGAGAGTTTTCAAGCAGGACTTGCGAGACTCACCCAGCCTGGGGGGATAACCTATTCAGCTTCCGTGTGCTTACGGGTTGTGATGCAAACTCATCATTTAGTGGAAACTCATTTCCACTAGATGATGAATTTGCATCACAACCCGTAAGTACATGGACACTGAATAGGTTATCCCTCACAGGCTGGGCGAGTCTTTCATATATCATGTATAGCATTTCCTGTTATTTACCGTTCCAGGCATCTGTGTCTCTGCCGGTGACTAGTACTTCTTTATATCCTTCCTTCACTGACTGTCTCGCGTGAATGAAGTATCAGCCCGGTGACTGCCTCTTCATGGTTTTCATGCAGTCTGACATAATTTATCCTTGTTGACCTTGCATCTGTAATATATGAGAGCACACGTCCTGCCGCCAGCTCGTATTGTTCTGGTAGATCGGCAGCTTTTTCCATGATGAATTCGCATACGAACCGTCCAAGATCGGCTTTGGTCGCATTAAAAGCAATGAACTGCATGGCTTCAAACATGTGGAAGTGGGACATGTTGTCCCACGATCAGCTTGAGATTGGACTCTTCTTTTTTCAAACTAGTTTTGACATGGTTACTGTCTTGATGGCGTCCTCCCAAATGCAGCGATCTAATACCATATCAACTCATATTGTTTGATCTCCAAAGTAACATCTCACAGTTTACATGAATAAATCAGCATACTCGTCACATATGTGGCACCACGAAGCTTCCCAAGAGTTTGGATGTATGCTTGGCCATCAACCAGCCACATTGTCTTCATGCCAGCTTCTTGAACCTCCGAGGGTGGATGAAGCCCATCCATTAAGATGATGATGAGATCTGATTTTTGGCGTCGAGTCAATGTCCCCTCTATGTGTGACCAGAGACAATGGGATGGGTCTCAGTTCATGCCTCAATATATTAACCATTTCAACTGTTCGACCGCATTGGTAGCAATGAGCAATCGCTGTAATAGCTTCGACCAGCTTTGCTCGCCTAGTATCTTTTGTGTTGTAGATACGGCTGCTTTGCACAGATCGGCAAAAATTGTTTGACTGATTCTTTGTCAGTGTTTTATGAAACCATACACGTTCCTCTATCAGCCGTTGCTTCACATTGCTGATAACACGCTGCTTTCCTCTCTCTTCAGCTGCTAAGAGATCACAGCCCACATCACTGGTGCAATGTCTTTGTTGCCAAAAGATACCAGAGGTATTTCGTTACTTCCAAAGCCAGTATTTCCATTGTCTCCTCCAATGGTGGCAGTGTATGCATCAAATCGTGTAAGCTGTGTGACAGGCTTATCGCATCAGCACTAGTACGCTTCATCTGTGATGGATGCTTATTAGATTAGATTCCAAGCTGCATAGAAATCTTGTGTTCTCTGAGATTCGTGATCGTTCTGACCATGAGCTGCAAAACTTATCTCTGGCTTACCCGTTCCTTGTACCGGTGATACCATATGCATCTTTATATATCTTTATACATCTTGCTACAGGCAGACGAGGAAGATATAGATATATCATTACTCATCTACACTTCAGCCGGGAAAAGGTAATCACGTTGCCTTGAAGCTGGACAACAATCGCCCTATTCCAGATGCCTGTCGACAGCTAGTGACCTGTGGATGCAAATCAATGTGCAGGACCGCCCTTTGCACTTGTTTCAAAATATCATTAAATGCAGTTTATGTGAAGCGATCGACTGCTGCAACCCGACTGACCAATAGACTCGTGCACCTAAATAATTGTATATTTTATTTTTCAGACTTTACATACCTGTATACTGTAATAACGATACAGTGGTAATATAATTCCTAATTAAGCTACCATTTTTTAGGGAAAAGGTACTTTTTCTTATTGCTACATTATGTCATTGATTTAATGTTACCTGTTAAATACAGATGATTGGTGCATTAAATCATATTTAATTAATTTTTTATTTACGTATATGTTGTAAATGTCGTATAATCGCGCAGTAGTTATTATGCCCTCGTTGTGACATTTGTGACTTTACAAATGATCTTCCACTTCAAAATCGAGGATGGCATCCACCCACATATCTTTTTCAATCCTATGAGTGATTGATCTAGCATGGATGCCGTTAAAATTATTCATAGTGCTCTTTGTCATGTTTGGCTGGTGTAGTAGTATTTTAAGAGGTGTGCAATGTTGGCACAGAACTCATTCAGTGGTGGAAATTTCATTTTTTTGGTGCATTTTGAAACACATAAAGTAAAGCCATTGGACAGGATAGCATATGGAGTATTTGGATTCAACAACGTCAATTCATTAGAAAACTTGGTTTGTCACCATTGCTCCAAATATGTGTCTAGAAGTTGGATTTTCCCATAATTGTTTACATTTATTTTGAGCTCGTAAATACGGCGTCTAAGGATAAAGTGGGGATAGGGGTGGGTGGGGTGCGTAGCACGACAACGATACATCGGCTAGTTCAGGCCAGAATGGCTTCCAACCAGAATCCCATGCAAGTTAATCCCAGAACTAGATAACTGTGGAGCTTTGACGAGAGCCTATCGCCCCACATCACTTGCCTTGATAAACATCTCTCTTAACATGTTGGGGCAAATCAGCTTTTGTTGGTGGAATGTTCTCAATAGTACAGGATACCTGAGCAAGGAGATAACATCTGGCCCCATCTCACTTGGTTAATACACATGTTATGATGTACATCACGACAATGAAACTTTCTATTTCATCCAGGGTTTCATAATAGATCCTTTTTGTGTTGATGATAGAGCAAGAAAGGTAGTACATACTGACCACGCTAACTTCTTTAATGCTAGACTTATCCTAGGACCTAACTTGTTTGCAAGGGCATATATTGGTATATGGCAATAGTGCGATCAAATACTGAAGCCAACTCACAATTCACCAAATGCAAATGTTTTGAAGTGCCCTACAGGCAAGACATCCAGATCTGTATCTACTATTTGTATCTACTCAATTCTTGTTTTGCACAATATGTGTCCTGTAACAACAGGCGCGTGTCTGCGTCCTCGTGAGTACAAGGTTGATGATAGTCCAGATCAGCCAGGTCAGTCTGATCAGCAGTCACAATTGGCTGACCTTGGTTGCGGATGAGTACTTTTTCATCAGGATTCGACGATCTTACACATTCAGCTGTCTTGTCGGCTTTGCATTCTGCGCTCTCTGGTTCAATGTTTACTAGAGACGAGCGTCAATATCTCTATCGCATATGATGTCAATCCTACTGCCAGTCTCAAGCTGCGATGTAATGTATGGCAAAAACATATTATGTAAATGTGCGACTGCCCTATGGGCTAAATCTATTTACAAACACAAACACCATCAAACACTTTAACAGTAACATGTCGAACATTTTGTGACGGAAGACATGTCGGAGGTGTCCCGTATCAGAGATATCAGAAATAGACAGAGGTCATTGCTCATTTTCATGTTGAAAGAATGTATCGGGATTTCCCTGTCGCGCCTGACATGCAATGCAAAACCTTGATAACTTGATTAAATTTGTTCTTTGTGCCCTGATTCTAGCTCTGCACTGGGTGTGCTGAAGAGAGGTAATTTATGTTTAATCACCATATCACTGACGGGGTCTAGTTTGGCTGGTCTTCCGGCATTCCTCCACATAACTATTATATTGCGCATTTCCAATATCTTCCAAAGATGTGTACATTGTTTGAACTGTATCTTTGCTCAAAATGCTCTTTGTATCCAACTTCAACAAGTCGCCACTGGCCCACTGTCTTCAATGAATGAGTTCCACATTTCCCTCAGTGTTAACACTAACGATGATGCAATCTTTGCAAAACTATTTTGTATTGATGAGACTTATTCATGATGGTTTGGTGATGTCTGATCAACCAGGGTTTGGACAGTCTCTTCAAACTCTTGCATTATTCTGGATATCTCTGGCCCTCCAAACATCCATCTCCCCTGATCGGATTGCAGATTTTCTGTCAAACCAACAGCACCACCATCACCTATTATGAGTTCATTGATCTGCTCATGGCATTGGTGTATGGGCATCGCTGAAAAGACACGCTGGGCTTTCTGTATGGCAAAATGTCATTGGCCAAATTGTCTCTAAGCTTTAAGATGTCTTGTAGTTAGGTTCACCATGCCACTAATGTACACCGGTAGGCGGTAGCCTCTCTCAAATTTGGTATTGTTTAGCGCAAATATCTGGGGAATATTTACAGCAAGCGCTGAACATACATCGGAAAATTTCTCACACAGAGTGGCCTAATACATTGTAGCATCATTAGTTCTAACTGCAAAGTCATTGTCCAGTACCAGAACTGAAGTTGCTCTGCACAATGTAAAGCCCTCCATTAATCAAAAGAAAGGGAATCTCCCCAACAGGGACTCATAACAGACACTTGATATTCAAGTTGTTGTAGTATGGTTAGACTGGTGGGTGTCACTTGGTGTGCATACCTAGTCCATGCAACACGTGCCACAGTCAGCATGACATCCGCACGTCTTTGTGTCGAAATGTGGGGTTCTACAAGCTACATCGTACAGCCACTCACCTGAAGCCAATCTCCGAGTAATTTTAGAAATTTCCTCTTTACATGTAAGTCACACGTATTATTACGATTGTGTCTTCTTTGTGTTTCTGGCCAGAAACACTATGCTTCTTTAGTAAAAGCAAAAGGTGGCTGGTCTTCAGCAACCACATGAACCTGTGAAGGACATATGTATTACATGTTTAATCGTATCCATTGCATGTAAAATCATAAACCGTCCAGTGAGCATTCATACGGAACAGGGGAAAACAAAACGTGCTACATTTGCAAATATGCTGCCCATTGGAGTCTGTTGACTGGCATGTTACGCATCCCACGACTGTCAGTCACCATGCAGTGTCTTGTTGGAATTTCTTAAGTAAAATTTCCATTTGGGTCAGCCAGCATTGTTCTCTTATGATATCTTCACTGAGGCTGATTGGATCAGGGTTTACGTCTCCTTGTGGTACCATAATGTACGGTGTTTGACAGAGCTACTGTGTTGAATTCCAATCTGGGTATCATCTGGTGATTACAATGATGTGGAATATGGATTGCTTGACCCAGAAAATGTATGTTTAGAGACCGAGAAATGTACTTCTCTGTCATCTAGGAGCTGATATATTAAGTGAAAATAGCGTTTAATGGCGACCATCACGAAATTCAAGACGGCGGCTAGATACCAGGTCGATACGGATGGGTTAGATAGTAAATGAATCCCCATATATTAGCGGATATCTGTGCCAAATTACACACTTCTGTCAAAAGTTACACAATTCCACCAATATATGGTCCTTAGCTGCTGTACTACATGGTACTTATTACATCTTAGCCATTTATTGAACACATTTTATCAGGAAAATCTAAATACTTGTTAATTGAATGTCCATTTGCAGGCGAAGAGAATACTATTTTTGAAAATTGTCCGATGGATGGCTGGGTCGGTTACCGAGCCAGTCATTCCAGTGGTCAATTAAAAAAAATAGTCTTCTCTTGACCTGAAAATGGACCTACCTCAAGACCACCGCAGAGTCCCGGCTTAGTAACGTGTCGGAGTATTTGAGATTTGGTGACGGTCTATATGGAACCCTTTGTGACGTAATGATTGTGACGTCATCATACACGTGCTGAGCTGATTATGACGTCATACGAGGTCAGATGATAGATGGATACTCTGGAAAGGTGAATTGTAGCCCTTTAAGTCTTACATGGAAATTATATAAAAACAGTTATCAGCACGACACGATATAGCCCTATTCATTATGAAGCTGATACGTGGTAGGAAATTGGTGTAATCTTGTACACAATAGATGAACAGTTTTAGGTATCGCCCGCTCATTCCTAGCTAATCTACTCCCACGCTTTGTCTGTGTTGGGATCGATCGAACCCTGAACTCCCTGAATCTCAAATTCCAGAAAATTATACAGCTGTAAGCTGTTGAATATTTTGAAACTAATTTTGGCGGAGTACTGTTGCTGCCTAATGAAATTAATATTCAACAGAATGTTTATTAAATAGTAAACACATACAACTGGAACACATTTACGTACTATTAGGCGTTTATGACGGAATTAGATACGCCATTCATGACGTATTTGATTGTAATGTCATCCTACCTGTGACGTAATTGGCTATGACGTCATATACTTGATTGACAGATTGGATTGCTGTATTTTGATGAAACTTTATATCATAAATACAACAAATAATAGAAGGGGTACAGTTCTGTCTAAGCTCCGCCCACTTTCTACACGCTTTGAAATCGATTTAAAACTTTGAAACCAGAATTCCCAGTATCAACATTTTAATGTAACTAGACAGGTAAACTGGTGAATATTTTGAAACTAAAATAACTGGGGGCTGTAGCTGTTGCTGCCTATGGCATATATTCAAAAGAATGTTTATTAAATTGTAAATTCGTCAACGACTTACAATTCATACATTTGACGCACCTTTCGAGCTTCATGACGGAGTTATGATACGTCATTGTGATTTCAGCCTACATGTGATTGAGTATGACGTCGTATAATTGCCCGATAATGGATAGAACAGTGGTAACATCATTTACTGGTTGCAAGTCATGTCGGCTAGTAGGTCTTTCAGCGTAATATTAAACCCTGCTGAAATCAGGGCCGGACTTAGGGCAGTGCACCAAGTGCATTTGCACTGGGCCCCAAATTTACAGCCCCTCCTAAAAGTGACACCAAAATTTATTTTTGTCATAATTTTGGGGCCCCTCAATAACTTCAAGTTACATGCATAGATGCCACACCTATAGTAAAACTCATAAATCAGTACAACAAGCTTTTACAAAAACTATTTTAACACGCTATAAAAATGTTCTGTTGAATATTTTGAACATAATTGGATTGGAAGACGGTAGCAATGTCTGCCAATGCAATTATATTCAAAATATTCAACAGTATCGTTTTTATTTTATGTTTGAAGCATGTTATGTTATGTCGGATGCGTACTGTATAAGTCTGCTATGGCCAAATCTCACAGCCCTCTGACCTCCGGGACCAGATCTCCATTACGGTTGAAACTGGACCTTGGCTTTCTTGTGATCCTAGCTGCAGTTCCGAGAGCCCAAGGTAAGAATTTCAGAACCATTGCCCAGGCCCCCTGAGTTCTAAGTTCGCCCTGGATAAAATAACACTATATATATATAAACGTTAATAGAACAACTACGGTCCAGTCTTACCTTACACATTCAACGCATACTATTGCCATTAGAACATTGTCCTCGCACGAACTATTACCTAATACTAAACACAGTCGTCATGTTTATACAGCAATACAATACGGAAATGTACTGCGATCTCAATTGGGGTATGACTTACCATCAATGTGGGGGAATTACCACTATCTGGCAACGAAATGTGATACGGTTATAGTTGTTAACGTCGGGAACGAGAATTTACGAGATAACAATTAATTCGCGACTTGTTCAACATTACTCTTTCATTCGAATTTTACCATTTGACCATCTGTCAACGATGATTCCTGACTTTATTCGGCTTTCACTCCGACATTGATACGGCTTGTTGCTCGAGCAATCATCGTGGACAAACATGTGCTGTAAAAGAGCATTCATTAGTCTTCCGGATTATGCATTATCCCGTCATGCACTGCGGTCAGAGTTAATCCCCGGTTCCTGTCACACGAACACGGGTCGGGAAAGTGTGGCGGTGACCAGAGCGATATTTAACCTTTAACGCTATATAGTCTTATTCGCTCATCAAGACATGAACAATCAGATGTTTAAAACCCTCATCGCCTTCTTGTCTTTGTTACATTGTAAATAGTTTTCAGATTCTCCGAATCGTTTCAGATTTTCCGGATTTTTTCGGATCACGAATTCTAGTGTATAGTTACATCATTTCCTGTGTTAAAATTTGAGCCGAATCGCCGAAATCGGACAAGAAGTTTCCGAGATACCCGTAGCTAAAAAAAATTGATCCGACCCGGATCCGGGTTCCTTTATCCGAGTCATAGCCAAAGTCCCTTTGCATCCCAAGTCCTTTTATTGCGGTAATATTCGATCCAAATCTGATCAGCAGTTTTTAGATAAATCTCCGGGCACATAGATAGAGACATGATAACGCGGCTTATTAGGACCAGTACTGCTACGCTGTCCTTTCCGAAGGGAAACGACCAAAACTCAGCTTCGTATGAGTTAAAATTATGTTGAATATTTTGAAACTACTTTGACTGAAAGCTGGTGCTGCGCAAAACAATACCTGTTCATAAATAAATCTTTCACAGAAGACGTTGATTGTTGCTCAATGGAAACGAACGCGTAGAAAAGCAACAGACAGCGTAGTAGAGCTAGCGTGATGCCTGCCACCGCAAATACCTCCGTACCATCATTGGCCCTAGATGGCCAGAGAGCATAATGGTACACCATTCAAGATGTGCAATTCATCGCCGCTGTCAGCAAAGGTCACCCAGCAACTTAAGCTGGTCCATGTTTGACCACACGCTAAGGATGCCGGAAAACACGCCAGCATAGAGAGCCTTGTAATTGGTCCTACTGGGAGAAAGCAAATATAAAGGCAGGAGAGAACGTCATTGCATAAATCTATTAAGCGCGCTGCGACGTTACCTCAAGTAACGGGACTCAGTTCAGTCAGATCAAGAATGGAACTGAGGAAGTTAAAGATGTTGGCTGAGCACAAGACACAGTGGCTAAAAGCGAAGAAGGGCTGATTGCAGCTGTAGTATTTTATGCTACTGCATCTGCAGAATGCAGTAATTATCTTCATAATAGAATAGCCTGTATACACTAGAAAGAGCCACATACACTGATAAGGAGGCACCCAACACAGTCTAGAAACCTTAGAACAGCTACTTGTCAGGTGACCGGATGCACCAACAAGCGTGTCATCAACATAGCATTAGACACATAACCGTGTATTGTCATCTGCGCTTCCATGTGAACCTAGAAGAAGGAGGAGGAGGAGAAGAAGAAGAAGATAACGATAACGATGCTGCTGCTGTTGCTGCTGCTGCTGCTGCTGATGATTATGATGATGATGATGATGATGATGGTGATGCTTATATGCAAATAAATTCCTATGCCTATTACAAGATTAATCTGAAACACTACAAGGAATTTCAACAACACCGTGTATCAATCGACAATCGCTTCTGAAATGTCGAGGTAGCTACCCAATACATCATTTGCGCGTGTGGTCAACGGGACGGGTACAGATGCAATATCCAATTGACCTTTCCATTTTAGCTATGCCCCGCCCATCACTAGCTAAGCTCCACCCACATCTCGCCGTGTTGGGATTGATCGATCCCCAAATGCCCTAGCTATCAATTTACTGAAAACTATACGGGGAAGCTGTTGAATATTTTGTAACTAATTTGACTGGGTGCTGTTGCTGCCTATGGCAGCAACAGTGCCCAATCAAATTATTTTCAAAGTATTCGACAGAATATTTATTAAATAGTAAAAGCAAACAATTTGTGCAGCAACACATAGACCATCTTCAAATATGGGTTCGTGACGTACTTATCGACGTCATTCATGACGTCTTCATTATGATGTCATTGTACACATCACGCAGTTCATTATGACGTCATATGATGGGTGGGTACTCTGAAAATGTGAATTGGACATCGGCGCAAAATGAGAGTGGATATTGGGTCTATGTCTTTGACCAACGGCCGCACCGATATCCAATTAGATGTTGGATCTG
>CM067374.1:128485686-128488186 GCA_034401795.1 Chaetoderma sp. LZ-2023a | reverse complement strand
TGGTCCTTCCTTTCATATTATAGGTGGCTAGAAGTTCTATGAGTTTCAGGACAAAGCATCACATTTCTAGGTCACGTCATTGCAATTAAAGGGGACCCTAAACGTAATTAGTGTCAAAACACGCAAAATTAAGATTCTGTACAATTTAAATAAAATTAAAATATATTGTTTGCATCTTTCTGAATTCCTTAATATTACATTTCGCCACGGAAGTGACGTCAGCGCGTGAATGTTTGTTCTGTTATGACATCATCATGTGATATAGATTTTGATGTTGATAATGTATAGCTAACAGCAGCTCATTCAAACACCACACTATTAATGCGATGCGAGAAGAACAACAGTGTTTGCTGAACTAGAATTTGGATCTGAGGTGATGTCAACTGTTATTAGACGCCAGTTTCTTTTAATCAACAAACACGCGCGTCGTAATCTGATTCCACGTGGTTGACAATTCACGCGATGACGTCATACCGTAAATTTTAACGATAATAAAGTTTGTGAGGATTTGTCTATTTAATTTATAAAATATGATAAGATCTTTTATTTTTGGCGGTTTTCATTGAGACCTAATTGTGATCTCCTCTAACATTATGCGCTCTTGGGCATTGCTACTAACACCATTTACTAATATACGTTGTCGTCATCATCGCCGCCGCCGCGCTGTTGGTGGTGGTGGTGGTTGTAGTAGTAGTAGTAGTAGTAGTAGTAGTAGTAGTAGTAGTAGTAGTAGTAGTAGTAGTAATAGTAGTAGTAGTAGTAGTAGTAGTAGTAGTAGTAGTAGTAGTAGTAGTAGTAGTAGTAGTAGTAGTAGTAGTAGTAGTAGTAGTAGTAGTAGTAGTAGTAGTAGTAGTAGTTGTAGTAGTAGTAGTAGTAGTAGTAGTAGTAGTAGTAGTAGTAGTAGTAGTAGTAGTAGTAGTAGTAGTAGTAGTAGTAGTGGTAGTAGTAGTAGTAGCAGCAGCAGCAGCGGCGGCGGCGGCAGCAGCGGCGGCGGCGGCGCCGGCGGCCGCGGCGGCGGCAGCAGCAGCAGCGGCAGGTTATTCTGAAGATTCCAGTATTGTCCACCACGACTATTGATACTGAGATCTGTCTGTTTGAAATGTTACGGTTTCTTGTTAGTAGGAATGTTTCTACCATGCCAATGTGCTGTCAATGGTAGCAGGTATGTTCGCCGTGTTGGCTGGTTACCGTAAAATGCCAACATAATCATGTCGATGTTTAAATTTAAGGCAAACTTTGAAGATCCTGCCTAAATAGTCAGCTTAATGCAGCCTCTGATGGGGATTAGGTTGTCGCTTCAAGAGTCACGTATCGACTGCGCAGAGAGCAGCTAGCTAGAAGCCATCGGATTAAGCTAGGATTAAGGCGAGTCGGTTTGAAACGAAAGTGCTAAAGTCAAGTTTGTATAATACTGGCCGTACGTGTTCGGTGTATGCTTTGCAACACGAAATCAGACCCACAGAGACTTAACCAGTAAACTCGCCCCGTAGGTATCGTGTATATATCACTCGAAATTGTGTTTACCAGAATCGATAAGCTAATCTCGCGTGTGTTAGGATAGGCCTATATCAGCGCCTGGTATCTACATATATATATCACCTGTACGTGGTGCAAGAACGGTATCTTCGTCCCTTCACCGTTTCAGGTATTGTACCAGCTCACCAAACTACAAACGACTTCGACCATGTGCATCGAAAAACTCCAAACAAACATTTTCTATCTCCGAAAACATAAACAAAAATTATGGTGTATTTTTCATTTGGGGTTCACGTCAGTGTGAAACTCATCTCTAGTTGAGCCACGCCCATCCTTTCCGCGTATTGGGATCGATTTATATACTTTGAATCCTGAATTTCATGAATCCCAATTCACCTTTCCAGAGTATCCACCCATCATATGACGTCTTAATCAATTACGTAATGTGTAGAATGACATCATAATGAATGACGTCATGAATGACGTCGATAAGTACGTCACGAACGCATATTTGAAGACGGTTTATGCGTTGTTGTACAAATTGTATGTGTTTACTATTTAATAAATATTATGTTAAATATTTTGAAACTAATTTGACTGGGCGCTGTTGCTGCCATAGGCAGCAACAGCGCCCAGCCAAATTAGTTACAAAATATTCAACAGTTTCCCTGTATAGTTTTCAGGAAATTGATAGCTAGGGCATTCTGGGCTCGATTAATCACAACACGGCGAGGTGTGGGAGGAGCTTAGCTAGTGATGGGCGGGGCATAGCTAAAAATGGAAAGGTCCATTGGATTTGAAGGCATATTGCTGTCTTAGGCAACACTGTCTTTCAATCCAATTATGTTCCAAATATTCAATAGTACGGTTTATTTTGTATTGGAAACATAGTAAGTTATTTCTGATGTGTACTGCACCTATGCATCATTACAGCATCGTGTCTCCTTCAGGTGTTGGATGGGACAACCAAACTACATGGCATAAATTGGCATTTAGCTCAAACTTATGCTTTCCTTAAATGTAT
>CM067374.1:128365686-128480686 GCA_034401795.1 Chaetoderma sp. LZ-2023a | reverse complement strand
CAAATTTGCTTGAAATCTGTCAAGCAGCTAAGATTAGTGGAAGAAGAAGTTTGACAATTTCCAGTAAATTATTCATAAATTCCAAGAACGTCACCATAAAACGACCAATCAAATGTCCGAATAAGAAAGCTCTGGCGCCTACCACAATATGGACGCGCAGGCCAAATTTGATTGAAATCAGTCAAACAGTTAAGGAGACGATGCGTTTTGACAATTTCCGTTAAACCTTTCATAAAGTATACGATTATCATCAAAAGAACTGAGCAAAACAAATTCCAAATGCTGATTCTGGAGCCTATCACTAGACGGTCGTTCCAGCCAAATTTGGGTAAAATCCATCCAGTGGTTAAGGAGGAGACGCATATTTACATTTTCTTCATAAAAATCTCTTATTTCACACACATCCCACCCTACCCCAACCACCGCCGATCCACCCCCACCCCGCTCCACCAAAAATTGACCAATCAAAGCTCTGAATAACACACAGCCCAAAAAATTACCATAGGATACATCCAGCCATATTTGAAATCGGTAAAATTGTTCAGGAGGAGATGAGTTTTGATTGACGGATGACGCACGGACAACGGACGGCCGCCATGGTATACGCTCACTTGGCCCTCCGGGCCAGATGAGCTAAAATCTACTGATCCGATTTGAGTTAGATTTTAACACAATGAAGGAAGATACCGTGCAAGAGGATTTCCAGACCCTGATAAAAGGAAACGGACAACATATATGATTTGCATTATTTTTCAAAATGGGTCTTTCCGGTTTTAGTTATTCCCCACCCATCTTTATCTAAGCTCCACCCACACCACGACCGTGTTAGGGACGATTGATCCTTGAGCTCCCTGACTATCAATTTCCAGAAAACTATACGTGTAAGCTTTGAATATTTTGAAACTAATTTTACTGGGCGCTGTTGCTGCAGCGCCCAGTCAAATTAGTTTCAAAATATTCAACAGCAACGTAAACAACACCTCGTCGAATTATCGACAAGGTGAAGTACCGTACTTAAAGGGAAACACCAGACCCTCTATACTACTTTGCATAAAATTAATCTACAGACCGTAACGTTCTCAAAAATGTAATTGTAAGCTCTGTGCTCAAATTAGAAATATATATCTTTGTTATTTAAATATGTGATACATTAATTAGTTAAATTTCTAGTCCCGGATGACGTCATAAATTGAATGTTTTTCTCGCTGTCATCCAACGCTATCGCAATAAAATTGCGAATTGCGTTTTATAAGAGGGGTTCTCTTCAGCGGTGTTAGGAATATATAAATTACATTTGCGGAAATGTTGAAGAATATATAATAACAGTCCTTTGTCTGATTTCTCTGTTGGTGCCGATTTTGACATCAAGTTTTGATCTTGAGATAAATGAATGGTGCGATAGTATAGGCATATCAATATAATTGCCACTTTTGAATAAACACTATCACTGGCGCTATGGCAGATAATGTTATTATAGTTTCATCTATTAATATGAGAGTTTAAATAGTTCTTACATAAATCCAGTCATATTTTAGATACTTATGTTTTGATACTAGCCTCAAAACTTCCTGAGATATTGTAATATTCATGTAATTCGCAGGTATCTTCATAGAAAATGGCCATCTTAAGGTTCGGCAACTAATGTATGAAAATAACAATTAAATTCCATAAATGTGCGATAATGTGATAAACGTCTTTATCTCTTAAATCTGTACATATATACACGATGTCGATAGCATTATCACCGATAGAGATATCACCATCCAAATGCATGCACTCCTGTCTTCATGGAGCTTGTCGGATGGATTCAACCTATGACGTCATAGGTTTAATTAACTCCCAGAAAATTATAGTAACATAGCGTTTTTTAACACCATTTTAATCGGAATTATATATAAATGTCGCAGGAAAGTTTTACACAGTGGCTTAAATATGGGCTCTACGATAGAACTGCGTGTTTTATGCAAACGATGGTGACCCTTCTAGTGTTCCCCTTTAAATTCATAAGGATTTACATATATGTGCATATGAGGATATCCCCAATCATATGAAGTCTAATGGAATACTGGGGTTCGTAGTTCAAGTGTTGCAAAGAGAGCCCACAGCTGCTCGACTCTCTTATTACCGTGGATTAAAGTTGGGTTCACTATTTTAATCTAGAGAGTAAAAGATCTAGCATGCATTTGAAGCACTCGTCATCACCACCACTCAGGAAAGCAGACTCACCCCTCAACTGGTAAGGTGATGCGGTAGGTTTTCTGGGATGCCCGTCGATAATGACAGTAGAACTATTACAGAAAGCAGATACTATCGCTGGTGCGTACTACATATTAGTTTCAAAATATTCAACAGTTTACCTGTATAGTTTACTGGAAGTTGATAGTCAGGCATTTCAGGGATCGAACAATACCAGCACAAGGGAGGTGTGGGTGAAGCTTATTTAGATATGGATGGGCCATAGCGAAAACTGGATTCCTCCATTAATTTTCCATAAGGAAGGTGGGCCATATACTATGTGGTATTCTACATGATCAAATAAGATTTGGGTAATCATGGGTTCAGATCTATCTTATTTGGTGATACCCATTGGGTAGTAGAAGGTCAAGAAATGTTAAGTAGCATGGAATAAGTTGCGTAGAACCAAATGTTTATGTAAAACTTCATGTGAATGACTAGGGAGATGTGGTGCTTCAGTCACATAAATGGATTTATCCTATAAACAAGCCTTCTAGCCCGTTCCATATTTTTCGATATGGGCACACGTGCCATATTCAACGGAGTATTTTCATTGGCTGTTGGGTGTGCAACCCATTTAAATCGACCAATTAAAAAATCGATTGATGTGAGCGGGACGCGTAGGGATTACTACGGGGTACTGTTTTACTACGATTTGTTTACTACGATTTGTCATTCATGAAACGTCATCGCAAAATGTCATCGTTTGACAGTTTATCAGTCGGCAGTGAAGTAACGTTTGATGACCATGGCTATGCTTTTCAATGACCCGTTAAAATACTATTTAACGGCTGACATCGCCAGATTTTGTGTTTGTCACTATATTTTGCTGCGCATTCGGTATCTGTTATCAAGTAATGGTGCGTCACAGCGGCGTTATTTATTTCACGAAAATCAACAATGAGAAATCAGATAAAAGTCACCTCAGAAACTATTGGCAAATATTTCAAAATTACAGTTTATATGATAAATAAAATCTCAAACTCGGTCACTTTTCATATCACTATTATGAACCTCGTTGAAAATTGTCAATTTTGCACTCGCTAAAGCTCGTGCAAATTGATAATTTTCAACTCGGTCCATAATAGTGATATAAAAAGTGACCTCGTTCCAGATTCTCTATGTATCCACTTTTATATAAGTTTCGCCCGTGATTAGCGGAGTTGGGATCGATTTATATACTGTGAATCCAGAATCACGGAATTCCAATTTCATGGTAATTATACAGCTAACCTGTTGAACAATTTGAAATTAAAGGTGCCTATTCACAGCAGAATGGTTCAATATAAAATTGTTAAAGCCTCTAAACGTATATACCATTAACAATTTTATTTTAAAGCATTTTGGTGTGAATATGCACCTTTAATTTGACTAAAGCAACAGCACCCGGTTAAATTAGATTCAAAATATTCAAAATATTCAACATAATCTTTACTAATCTTTACTAAATAGTGAAGACATACAATTTGTAGTAGTGACGGACGATTCCAGGTTTATGACGGAATATGGTCTGTCAATTGTGATTCTGACGTTAACCTATATGTGACATACTTGATTATGACGTCAATACTTGCGTGACAGATTGGATTCATCCATTGTCGATACATACTGTGTATGATCATCATGTACAATGGCTAACAGTACATATTGCGTCACAGCATCGAGATTCAGTAAGAATAATGTTACTTTCTTATTTCAAGGTACATGATAGCATACATATGTACCTAAAATAAACATATTAATATCCTACCTATTAGATAGGTGCTTTGAAAATTTGTCGATGCGGTATATTTCGAGAAAACTAGGAAACGGAAATCATCAAGCAACACGGATTCTTATGCTCTAGGACATAGATACAGCATTAAAGAAGAACATGTTTATTGTGGATGTACAGTTAATAGTTTCCCTTTTCGCAGATAATAAGCGGTACCCTCTTTATTGGGGAATAATGGGATTCACATAGCTGTAGGTTATATTGGCAACCATTACCGACCGGTTGACGGCGAACTCAACGTCAAGTGGTCAATATAACTACGGCAGGCGGTCAATAAGGATATCGCATATATTCCTGAGTAAGTACCGTCCCCAAGTACTAACTAATTGTGTATTGTTTACATTCTTATTTAAGTTTTCCCTTTCGCATCCCATTAATACGTTCTGCGAACCAAATAACTTTGAGGCTGTCCGCTCCTCCAAATAAGGATCAGAACTAGCAAAGCCTGCCTCTTGTTGATCTGTGCCACCTCCATCATCTGTATCATCTTCAGCATCTTCATTAGAATTATTACGAGACAGTTCAAGCTCAGTGGCTTCTTCACATTTGACTTCAATGCTTGGGTGTTCATCAGTCAGCTCTATTTTCAAAATTAATGCAGTCACCACCGAACGTTGCCAACATGACAATGATCACTGAATCCCAGTTTTGTGGAATACACATCCTCGCTCAGACCTATTCTTTCAATGCATGGAATCGAATTCAAAAGCGTATTAGTGGCTGGAGCCTTGTGAGTATCAGTTGGATGTGGCTGCCCATTGCCTATATACAAAGCCAACATTATTCAGTCGGTGATACTTCACAACCTACCAATTGTTGCACCTGATGATAACCACGTATGGAATGGGTGTTTTGCTGTTGCAGATCTTGGTGAAAGGGCCCCAAATCGCATGTTATTGTGAATTATACACTTTCCAAACCGGACTCATAAAACCCTGAGAGCTGCGCTTGTTAACTCATGACAGTTTCCTGGGAAAACCATAAAACGTTAAGAGAAACCTTGTACCAGCAGATGTAACAGAGCATTCTGACAAACAGGAGTGAGTGAACACGTCCACGCATTTCCTTTTATCATGACGTTGCAGTAGTAGGTTGGAAGCTTTCTCCATCCCTTTTTCGTCTGAAAGCGGAAGAAGCGGTGTTGCGACCTGTCTTCGCACACATATTGTAGACGAATACCATTTGTAGACAATTTATATTTGATATCATACACATTGTTATATTCGCTGATTATCACAGCGGTCATCTTAGCGTACCTATTTAGACGGCAACCCATGTGTCAAAACCAGACATCCCCGCAGCAGCTGAGAATAATGTCAGGTCTGTATTGGGCGAACAAAGACTGGAGCCCAAGTGGTGTGAGAATGACATGCCGCTCTCTCTGTTTGGCGGATATTATAGTGAGTGCACGTGACAAGGTAGGGGACCAACGTGAGAACAGTTCCACTCTCGATGATAGCGGAAATGGTGGTGATGAAACGGCATCTGATCATAACAGTAGCTATTTGAGAAAGGCTATGCTCAAAATGGATAGCCGATTCATTATTTGCAATGTACATGCCATCAATGTCAATATTGTCAATATTGAATAATCATTTATTACTCTACGTTACTTAAGATGCGATGTTATGTCCATGTCTTACTCAGCTTCTAATAATTGTGTTTCAGCTACTTCCATGCGTGTAATATTAAAATCATTTACAAAATTTTCATGCACAAATTTTGTAAAAGTAGAATAAGTTCTCAGCCAACTTAAGATTCAACGTGATCCTAAGAATGCGGAAGATGTCTTCTGAGAGCATCTAGATTTCGAAATTTCCAGGGGATGACCCCCGGACCCACCCCACCCCTCGCCTTTGGAAGGATGACATCTCCCCTCCCTGACCCTTCCAGGCCGTGGCACTTTTTCGAAGGCCACTCCACCCCTGTACCGTAATCATACATACGTTAAACTATTTCTGAGCTCTACGGCAGCGATAAATTATTATTAACGCTTTGTCAATCGCAACAATGTACAGTTGTCATATCCTTAAACAACCAACAAAATTGGCGACATCATCACCTCTTGTGACATAATTATTCTACTGATTTGTAAGCAACAGATAGGAAATTGTAGAGCACAAAGATGTTGAGTTCTCATATTTTAAGCTGTGGTCAAAGATGTTGACCCATTGACCTCTAGTGACGTAATTGCACAGCGCAGTTGTAAATAACAAATATGACGCCTATAGTTCATGAATACAAACAGTTTGAACGGTCACGTGCTAGGCTACTCCGATAAAATGGACGTTATGTTCATATTTTGTATAATTATAGGCCACGATTTTCGGCATAATGTACCTGGTAACCTCATCTAATTATTTTGCAAATACCGAACGACTGACTATAAATAAAACATTATCTCAGTTTTGCAATCCATAGCCCCAACCCGACCCCACCCACCCCACCCCACCCCCATTTTCTTGATAATATGCATTTTTCTAAACAGGGCAGGCGTGAGAATTAATAAAGCCACAATAACCAACTATATCCTTCTGACAGGCAATTTAACTTCTTAATTAGAGACTTTTATCATGTTGGCTCCCGTACTAATATAATGTTTATCCGCCGTGACGGGAACATGGACTTCAGGTGATACCACACAAGGGGATTTTGCGAGGAATGTGACATCCTAAATAGCGATAGGATGCTAGGTTCACACCTTTATGTTTTAGACCCAGCCTTCTGGACCCAGTTGTCAAGAAGTGAGTGAATGTGGGAGGGCGTTCAAACGCAATAATTTTTTTCATTCTTCTGCCAAGATTTTCCCCGAGAACACCGGTTTTTAAGTTACCGTAGCTACATATAATTTCTTGAACATTGTAAAGTAATATTTACTGAAAGTTGTTGCTGCCTGAGGCAGCAACAACTTCCAGTACAAATTATTTGCAAAAATAATCACCGGTATTCTACCCGTAGTGTGTAGTAAACGCGTTATTGCGTACTATAGATGGACTTATAAGACGTGTTAATAAAAAGATCGTTTCGTCGTATAAACAAGTACTTGACAAAAGTTCACTTTTCGATTGTGTGAAATTTATGATCCAGTTGTTAAATGAATGAGTGAGTAACGTACCAATGATGTGAAGTGGAGGCGTTTCTGAATTGACGACGCGTCAGGGCGCTGTATCTAACTTTACTTACAGAAGAAAGCGGTTAAGATTGTAATTAACTTAAGCCGCACATGTTGTTTAAAGGGGAGATTCATTATCTAATGTGAAGTTCTTAAAATAAGTTAATGATACACATTCACACAAAAATGTGTGAAAATGCACTTGTTTAATTTTTATACTTTTTAGAAGTTTAACTTGTGTGCATAGATGTAAATGAAACGAAATAAATCTTAACATATGATGATTTAGTTTCATACAAATTATTAGAATTTTTAAAATTGCGAAATTGAATTAGGGACCCGTGTTTCTATTTCAATTTCACAACGTGAAAATAAAATTGATCGTAATGAAAGCATCATATGTTAGCATGTATTTAGTTTTATTACATCTAGGGCCACAATTTAAGCCTATAAAAGTATACAATTTTGACAATTTTATTTTCAAGCATTCTGCTGTGAATAATTCAGAACTTTAAGATGTTTCAAAAACAAAAACTGAAACATGTTTGTCAGTAATAAATATTATGTTGAATATGTTGTTCTTAATGGTTGAATCCAGTTTTAGCTATTCCCCGACAATCTCTAGCTAAGCTCCACCCACACCACGCTCGTGTTGGGATCAATCGATCATTGCACTCTCTGAATCTCAATTTCTAGAAAACTATACGGGTAAGCTATTGATAGGCGTGCTCGATTATTGCGTTGAGTAATCGCGATCGATTATTAAGAAATAATCGTGATTACTCGATTAATCAGCTTGGATACAAATTACCAAGACATAACAAAAAATATCAATGACAAAAACTGCAATTGTGTTTAGAAAAGTCCATTTGCAGGGCAAGAGAAGACTATTTTTGAAAATGTATCACTGGATATCATTCTCGAGCCAGGCATTCCAGTAATATATTTTCAAAAATAATCTTCTCTTGCCCTGCAAATGGACATACATTCACTAAGCAAAATGCCATTTTGCATGACCGATCGCATTAAAAAGTAATTGAAAGATAAGTTTTGAAATATTTTCTGCAATAGAAAATATTCACGATTATTCGATTATTTAATTTTTAATCATATAAACTCGCGATTTAAAACATAATTTTCGATTTAATCACGCAATCGCGCAAGCCTAGCAATTGAATATTTTAAAAGTAATTTAACTGGGTGCTGTGCGCCCAGTCAGAGTAGTTTCAAAATATTATACAGAATGTTTACTAAATAATACTAAATAGTAAAGAAATACAATTCGTACAACAACGTTTAGTCCGTCGTCAATTATGAGTTCATGATTATCTTATCAGCAATTGATAATGACGTCATCATACACGTCGCGTAATTGATTATGACGTCATATGATGGGTGGATAAACTGTCATAGGTAACAATGTCTTCCAATCGAATTATGTTCAAAATATTCAACGGTACGCTTTTATTTTGTTGTGAAAACAATTTAAGTTATTTCTAAGCCGAACTGGGGGCTTAAACAATTATTGAGCGGAAACAAACAAATCGACGAGAGACGTGTTATAATACAGTCACGGCATTAGGTAAACGAGGTGAATAGGAGCTAGGTACCGGTTTCACATATCGGGGGGTGTCGTGTGATAAAGGTTTGATAGGGCTTATATTTTAGTGAAACCAATCAACCATGTTCTTCATTAGGCGATATTGAAAATGGACCTTTCCAGTTTTAGCTATGCCCCGCCCATCTCTATCTAGAAAAATATTTTGAAACTAATTTGACATGGCGCTAACCTCAGCAAACGTCTTACACCTGTTCGAATCGATTTGACAATTTGAAACGTCATATCACAGAACCTAAATTTCAAGGTAAATATAACGGTAAGCTGTTGAATATTTTGACATTAATTTGACTTGGGTTGTCACCGTTGCTGCTGCCTATGGCTGCAACCATTTCCAATCAAATTAATTCCAAAATATTCAACAGAATGTTTATTAAATTGTAAATTGATCAAAGACATGCGCATTCGTACACTTTAGTAACGAACTTCTAGATTTTTGTGACGTGCTACATTGTTTTAATCATGACGTCACCCAACACGTGACGTATTTGGATATGACGTCATATACTTGAGTGACATATACTTGTATTTTAAATATTTGGTCCATTTATACTTTACATCTGCATGGATAGTGGCGGGCTGTATATGCAGGTAGTGTTAAAATGCTAGACTCAAAACACAAGAAGCCCTTTACAGACATGGCTCCATATATCAATTTTAGAGCTATCAGTTACGGTATCCAAGGCGTGCCAATCATGAGATTATCACTGACGACGACGATGTATTCTGTGGCTGCAGAAGTCAAAAGACCATGCACGTCATGGACTCATTCCTATTTTTATATCGGTGTGTATGGTAGGAGGACCAAGTCTGAGAAAATAAGCTTCGTGGGCACGCTCTGCTATATTTAGCTTGATGGCTTGATGGCTTCTGCGCTTAATGTCAGGAATATTTTCGACTGACACAAACGTTCCTGGCTCAGTGAATGTTACTGCGATCATCTTTGAGAGATGAGTTAAGTAAGGTACAGAGCTGGCGTATCTGCATTATTGCTCTGCTGCTAATATAAGATACACGTGTAGGCCTACATGTGTAATAGTGAAGGGGCAATTATAATCGCGTGGGCATTAACTGTCTAAAGCATTTGTTTTGTTTGATTCTACATATTTGGTATCTAAGTAATGCCAAAAATATGTTTGACAGTTTTTTGTAGGTCTATTACCATATTTGGGCATGTTAAAAATATTGCGCATACACAAATATGGTCAAAATCTAAAATTTCTCCAAATTGTGGGAAACAAATGCCCCCTATACAATATTTGGGTGCTGAATCAGAATTTGAAGTCCGAATTCATGAATTATAAGTCATTGATGGTCAATTTCGGTTACAAAAATAACATTTCTCTGGTTCTCTGACACTAAGTACTGGTATGGTAAGCAGAGATCGCTTATGTAGAATTCCTAAAATCACAAATAGGCCAAGAAAAAAATGTTTTAGAAAACGTCACACTGGAATAATCCGTTCTATATGAGACAGTTATTCAAGTGAGAAACTTACAAAAATATAATATTTTTACTCTAGTTTATACTATTTGTGTTCAATCTGGCCCACTAAGTGTCGCGAGACGATTGCAATAACCCTATATATGAGTGTGTCAGCGCACAATAGCTTAGGTTCTACTACAGGGATATCGACCAACCTTGCATGACATGTTGTCCTTATGGTCCTGAAGGAATGTAGTTATTTTGGGGTTAAAATGTCAATGACAATGTCATCTAAATGGCGGGATGGCGAGACTCGCCATTCGCCAGAATAATTGGTCTTCATAATCTTTTTAAAATATTTAAGTTAATCACATTTTCTCTTCTTTGTCCCCAGATGGATATCAATGAAGCTGGATCCACGCCTAAATGAGCGCGGTTGGAAACAAATTTCTCGTTATGCGGTGTTTGCCAAAAATCAGACTCACGAACCTGATCGCAAAATCCTAAGCCAGAATCTTTGAAAAAACTATTGACTTTTCTCAGCGAATACGCAAGTCTCGGAGATGCCGAGTGCACCAACGATTAAGTGCATTAACTATCGACACATTGTTAGGATACAATGCATTTTATCATAAGGATTGTTACAGTGGAATAGTGAACGAGAGGAACCTAAAACGCTCCGCCGAAAGGTACAAAAGGCAACCAGCCAACAGAATGCGTCGTTCGCTACACCGAAACATGGTCGACCATCTTCTTCACAAACACCTAATGTGTCAGTATTCACGAGCAGCAATACAGATCAGTATCACCATATGACTCGGATCTTTGCATTATTTGTCAGAAACCAGGTGGTTGGTTGCACAAAGCCATGACAAAAGAAAAAGAATACAGATTCTTGAATTTTCTCAGAAGCTTATTGAGAAGAGTTTTTTATCCGGGTAAATACACTTTCAGATCCTTCCGACGCAGTAGCAAATGATGTTCAATATCACCAACGGTATTAGATATATATACAACGAAGTGTAGAAAAATCAGGGTAAAATCTGGAAACTAGGGAAATAGACCAAACTTCCCAAGTTATCGTTAACATTGAAATCCTGGGTGTGATTCAGTGTGAGTTATTGTATCCGACAAGTACCTCTATGAACATGAATGGCATCAATACCACATACATTAATCTCCTGCAAGACAACCGTCATAATATTACTGGTTCTTACTACAGGCGCTATTTGAAACAACTTATTCGTGAAGGCATACTAGACATTGAATTCATTTAGCCAAAACGTCAAAACGAATCAGAAAAAATCTTGTCTATATAAACCAAGGATTACATTATTGACTCGGCACTGGATAATATAAGAGATGATGTCGGTCTCCTTTTTCGAGCAGCCAAGTTAGTTCGGAGCAAGATGCAGTAAAATATTCCCGCGTACTTCGCAATTGACAATTCTGACTTTAAGAATGGCACTCCCGATGGCAAAGAAGAATTTCATGGCACAGCACAAATTATATATCAAACAATGACTACAATAACTATCCGTGATACGCTTAGTGTAGAACGCGATCAGACCAAGTCACTCAAGCATGATCCATTCCCACCATCAATGACTTGTGTAAAGCATAACCATCCAACTCCTAATATACCCAGCATTTGTATCAGATACGTCGTTTGATATAGACATTTCACCGCATATGGGATTATATTTGGTTTCTTACAAAAACATTAGACCCAAATTCGGAAAGTCTAACTCCTACATGGGCGGCCTAAAACTCCATGCTCACTGACGCACTGCCGGCAACAGTCTATTGTGGCCTCCCACTATACCCTGGTCCACCAACAGATTGGAGTAACCTTTACGAGGCACTGAAGATTTACCAGAACATCACTACTTCTACATCAAAGCAGGGTAAAACAATAATTACCTTAGACCTTCCGTTATATGCCAAAGCAATGCAAATCCGTGCAAAAGAAAACAGTAACAGCAATTTGTATTCCGACCTAGTGAACTTCATATTGTACTCGCGCTCCTTAAAGCAATTGGGAAACCAGAATGTTTCAAGATTTTTTTTGAGTAAGGCGTTACTAATTTAGCGTCGTTTAAAATGCTTGGTTCTAATAACTTAGTGCCTACGGATGATGTAATAGCAGGCCTTGAAAAGTTTGTTTTAGACATTTATTGTAAGCGACGTCCAGACACTGTAACATAAATCCCAGCTTTAAGGTGGTATTTATTCAGCAAAAATCAGAAAAGTTCGGAAATGCTTCGACCAACACTCTCTCCTCTTCGTTTCAAAATACTATGTAGCCACTATGTGACCTACGTAAAGAGGAATGCCATGGAACCTATTCCTCACCGTCCTGATCCAGTTTCGTTTGGGTGGACATTAACAGATAACACGCTGATACCAACTGCTTCTGATCAACTACCTGCCTCAACGGATATGATTGAACTGATGATGTGTGGTTGCAAGACGAAATGTGTGACAAATCGATGTGGGTGTAAGAAGCATGGTCTGATATGTACTGATGTGTGCCGATGTCGGAATTGTGACAATGTTTACGAAAACACTCATGAACTCAATGATGATAAACTTCCAAGTGACTTTGAAGTATAATTTAGTGGTGATGATGATGATGATGATGATGATGATGATGATGATGATGATGATGACGCACCAATGAAATTCTTGTTTCACTACAATGATTCTAGTCGATTCATGCCCGGAGCAGGTCAGTGCCTTCCTCTCAGATTAACAATGAGTTTAATCCAAACATGGCCTGAGTAGTTCGGTACTCCCTTCCTCTAAGAGTAAAATGGTTTTAGTTCAGATCCCAGAACGCCCTGACTATCAATTTCCAGAAAACTATACAGGTAAGTTGTTGAATATTTTGAAATATGGCAGCAACAGCGCCAAGTCGGATTAGTTTCAAATTATTAAACATAGAAGTTTATTAAAGCATATTAAATAGTAAAGACATACAATTCGTACGACAAAGCTTTTTCCGTCATCAATTAAGTGTTGGGGACGAACTTATCTACGTCATTCATGACGTAATTGATTATGATGTCATGCTACACGTCACGTAGTTGATCATGACATCATACGATTGATGGATAAACTGGAAAGCTCTATTGTTGCTAATGACAGATTGCGACGATGCGCTTTGTCACAATGGAAACGTGCTTCTTTGTGGTGCGAATCACGAACAACATATCCTACCTTGCACATGATGTTATGGGGAAGTGATGTGAAGCACCAAATGGCAAAGCACATCGGCTATATGATTTGTATAGTCTACAGGAACTCGTGATAGGCATCTTTATACAATGCCCCTTTGATATAACATAAAGGTGCATATTCACACCAAAATGCTTGCACATAAAATTTTTAAAATTGTATACGTTTAGAGGCTTAAATTGTGTGCTTAGATGGAATGGAACGAAATAAATCTTTCATTCCGTATAAATGAATTTCGTATTTTTTAGTTGTGAATTTGAAATAGGGGCTCGAGTCTCTAATGCAGTTATATTAATCTATGTGGAATGAAATTATCATATGTTAAGATTTATTTAATTTAACCCTTTCATGACGAAGCCGGACAAGACCGGCCTCTGCAGGGATCATGAGGAATGTCCATCTGCAGGCCAAGGGAAGACTACTTTTGAAAATTTACCACTGGAATGACTGGCTCGATAACCGAGCCAGTCATTCCAGTGGTAAACTTTCAATAATAGCTCACTCTTAGCCTGCAAAAACTGTCTCCACAGTTTTCTTTCTTTCCTAATAGTCGGATCCACTCCTGGCTATGCCCGACCATTTCTAGCTAAGCTCCGCCCATTTCTAGCTAAGCTCCGCCCACTATTTACGTGTGTTGGAATAGATTTGAAACTTTTTAACCTGAATTCATAGAAAATAAAATTCCAGGTTGCTATACAGGTAAATTGTTGAATATTCTGAAACTAATTTCTTAACGAATTAGTTTTAAAATATTCAACAGAATGTTTATTAAATTGTAAATTCATCAAAGACATATAATTATTAGACTCGCCCATCTCTAGCTAAGCTCCACCCACGCTTTGCCCGTGTTTGGATCAAAGACATACAATTCATACAACATGACGGACTATTAAATGCGTTTAAGACGGACTCAATAGATTCATTCGTGAGGTAATTGTTTAATACGTCAACCTACGCGTCACGTAGTTGATTATGACGTCATATGTTTGACGGGGAATCTGGATTCCTCAATTACTTATGACGTCTTATACTTGAGTGACAGATCCCGGCTTGTCTATTCTTCCTCTTTCGTTCTTTTTCCCTCCGCAGTGGGCTATTCTCATCACAGTATTGGCGTGGGTGTGTGGAGAGGCAGTGAAGGTGCCCAATAGATAGTTTATGTGGTGAGATCGTTGTCAACGACACGTGTTCTGTAAAAGAATAATGTTGACGTAAGTTAAAAGTAGCTAAGTAATGTATAGATGAGTATTATTACATAATAAGAGATGCATATTCGCAGCAAAATCACTGGAAATAAGATTGCTTAATAAATTGTATAGTTTTGGAAGCTTTGGCCTCTTTCTCATTGCCTAATCCTGTTTAACTATTTTGTGTAATATGTAGATTAAAATATAGCCGATATATCCGTTTGTGTTACCACTGGTGGACGATAAGCCTAGTGCCCGGTAGCGCTACCTGGCGGAGAGTGAGATAAAATGATGACCGTAGCGCTACTTGGCGGAGAGTTAGAGAAAATGATGACAGTAAAGCTATCTGGCAAATTTTTAGGGAATGGGTTGCGTTCACATAGGGAAGCAGTAACGATGTATCGGATGTGTCGGAAGATAAAACCGCGATGTTGTGGGATTAAGCCGTGTTCTCACTAGAGAGTTAATCTGAAATAAAGCCATAAGTCCAAGAGCTACTGAGGTGTTTAATCACCAGAATGAGGCCAAACACACTGATGCTCAATATATGTAATATATGATATGAGTATTCTTAGTTGCTGAATATATTCCGGTTTTTTAAAAAATTGGATGATTTCAAAGGTACCTTGATATTCGGCCTACCTGACAAATTAGGGGTAGGGCAAATTCAAAGTCACATCGCTCTCTGATTTATACACCCAGCCTTATCCAGGACCCATCATCTTAAAGGTAATGACGTCCTCCTTCAGCTGATACCAAGCAAAGAGCGTTCGTTTGTTGTATTGTGTAGATTATTTTAAATAACATACGGGACGGGGTAATTTTCGAAAATGTTATTCAAAGTAAGTGTTTTCTTAAATCGGGTTACCTTATAATTTTTTTAATGTTTCTAATTCTATTATTCCAGTCATTACATAATTTCAATGCATTTTATATTGCAACAGGACACTCTATAAAGTAGTTTTCTTTTTCAGATGTAGAAGTCCAGTCATAAATAGCGCAAAAGCAAGAAAAGCGACTCAAGTGCATTCTGCATGTTGGAGGCACAACTTCTGATCCAGTCGTGCCATTCCCCGATGAGCCCTGGCAATCTGTAAATAATGCTTCAGAAAAAAGAAATCACGAAAGTATAAAAGTGTATGTTACAATCTTCCTAGTGATTATTCAGATCGTAATGGGTTTCTCCAAAAATTTTACTACAACTTTACCGTTATTTGTAGTGATGCCGACAAGCACGTGGATACTGAGCAATACTCTGTCAAATCACTGTAAGGCCCGCTTTCCATGTGAGCTATTCTGCTCGCGTGTTCTCGCAAGCTTTTCTGCTCGCGGGTTTGTCTATTTCCATGTGGGCGAGTTTACCAGCGAATCCGGCTGTTTTCCTAGCGTAGACAAGCGAATTTCAGGCGCTAGTTCTGCATATTTTTTTTTATCAATTGTTGCTTTCCTACACACTACATGCGTCATGTCGCAAAAGTACAGAGGCCAGGTCCTGAAGCTGAGCTTTCAAATACAGGAGCAGTTAATTGATCTGGTAGAACAATATATGCACCCAATATCTGTGCACTCTTTTTTAGTTTGTCAACCGCATTAACTGCATCATACGAATGTGAGTTCTTTGTCCCTTGTGCAAATAATACAGAAGCTGACTCTTGTATGGCATCATTATTGCATGTAAATCTTCACACATTTAAACGCCACAATTACTAGACAACCTGCTTATCAGGCTACACGCATGCGTACAAGATCAACATACATAACAAGCGCGCGTGTCAGCGGCACGGACAAGCGCCTGTGGAAATGTATATATAGGAAATGCACTAGACCGACCTTTCCGCTAGCATGGAAAGCGGCACTTACGGTCTGAAGTGGAAGCAATGACATGTGGATATTCGGTGATATTTTAAAATAAATGCCTGTTTTGTCAAAAGAGAAAAAAGGAACTAAACGGGAATCCCTCGGACTGTGTGAAAGTATAGATGCTGCTAATAGCATACAAACTGCTGCGAGAAAACTAAATAACTGGGTACTGTTGACAAAAATATGTGACATAGATTTGGTTGCCAAAGAAGTTAAGTATCACCACAGTTGTAGACGAGCCACAGCAGCTGATGACTCTTCTCCCACAATTCATAACAAGGTATTTTCTCAGATTGCAGATTACGTTCAGTCATTCATCACTGATGGACAACAACCAGAAATGTTGATATCTGCTCATCAGCGCTACCTTGTCAGTCTTGCAGCCCATAGTATCATTGATTTTTCTTATGCTGCTTACCAGCAATGCAAATCCAGTACCTGGAGTCATCGAAGTTTGACAATGTATTTATCTGTTTGGCCCCTTTCACATCGAACTGGCTTTCTTTGGTGTTGTTTGTCGCATTCTTGCAGAGTCTTGATGCTCTCCCATTCTGGTAGATAATTGTGTTCTAGCTGATAGGTCACTGAATGGTTTCCTTTTTGGGAAAAATTTTAATCGGTGCAAGTGTATTTACCCTTTGCTAGCATTTGCATTTCGCACACGTCAAATGGACAGGTTTCTTCAGGACTATGGAAGTTGCCGTATCACAATTACATGAAGACACCAAGCTGGCTGTTTTGGAGGCTACACAGCAGAGAGACGACTATCACGAATTCTTCACAATGTATGACGAATTCTGTGAAAGAACCAGATCTGGTGACCATAGATGCCTATATATGTTACACAAGATGTCTCGAACTGTGTTTCCAATGGACAAAAATGGTTCAACGAATTCATGCATGGCTTCTTTGCAAACCCATCACGTTTTGAGCAGCCTATACCCAGACACAAGACAAACACCTTTGCTTCACCAGTAGTAACAACAAAGTTGAACGTCAGAGACAGGAAGATCCTTCAACTCAAAGAGACGCGTGATATTTTCGGACGGCTCCTCTTCATTGCCACAGAAAAACAGGTGAATCTGTTGATGGCCTTCAGCTACCCCTTAACTTATGTCCCTTTGTCACTTAGCCAACTTGATGGCACCCTGAAACCTGATGCAAGCTAAATCTGATGCACGCTTTCGAGGGTAGTGTGAGCAGTAACACACCACAACCACCGCCCCAATCTGTATATATCCAGGATGCGATGTTTCTGTTCCAAGGATTGGTGGACGTGCCAGAGACATTTGGAGGGAGTGCCAAAGTCATTCTGAGAAAGCTGTGTACAGTTGGTGATGATGTGCATTTTATCTTTGACAGATACCCAGAGAAATCGATTAAGGAAGCAGAAAGAGCAACCCGTGCATTGCAGGGAACTGTGCCAGCATCAGACTTCAGAGTAACTGGCCCAGACCAAAGACGCCCATAAGACATCGACTCGCTTCTTAGGTCAAGTGTTTTCAAGACGTCTTTCCTTCAGATGGCAGAAGGACAGTTATGCGAAGATGTTAGAGAGGAAAAGGTTAGTCATGGGTGTAGAAGGTGTATGTTACACGTTTGCAGTTTCGTAGGATCGAGGTGTCGTCTGCAGCATTAATGTAGAGTTAGCCTGCAGCCACGAAGAAGACCAGCATTGCATCTAGCCTGCATCTCTAAGCTGTCGGTGCCCAATGTGGTCATTCGTTGCAATGACACAGACGTGTTCATCATTCTTTTGTATCATCTAGGGACATACAATATTAAAGCAAATGTAGGGATGAATGCAGGTGTTGATGGTAACAACACAAGAAGATACACTGATGTGACATCTCTGTCGAAGCATCTTGGCAAATACCTATGCAGTGCGCTTCCTGGTATGCATGCCTTTACAGGCTGTGATTACACGCCCGCCTTCCGACGAAAAGGAAAAGTAGCCCCCTTACAGCTGATGGAACGATCCGTACAATTTACCAGTGCTTTGGCTGCACTTGGGGAATCACCTTTTCTCATGGCCTGCTACCAGGACATGCTAGAAGCTTATGTATGCACACTTAATGGGAAACAGAATATGCAGAAAATAGCTGATGCTCGCTATGCCATCTTCAGGATCAAGTATGCCCCGACAAGCCAAGACAGACCATTAACAAAGATCAAAGGTGCTGATGTTAGTGTTCTACCACCTTGTGGACCTATGCTTAAACAGAAGATCAAGCGGGCTAACTATGTGACACATATTTGGGAGCATGCAGACGAGTAGACAATTCTGGAGCTAGATCCTTGCAAACATGGCTGATGATATGTTCATAGTGAACTAGTTTGACGGCCATCAGGTTCCATCTGACATTAGAGACGTCATTTATTCAGAGACATTCGCAGAGGAAGGGGTGAGGACTGTAATGATGAACTTCTTGTTGTCTCTTCTGATGATGAGGCTGATGTATATTCCGACAGTGACATTTAAACTAGCAGAAAATAAGCGAACACCTTTAAAGCCAGCTAAAGATGGGCATGAACTGGTTTAGAATAATGCTTTAAGAACTACATTTTTTACCTCTGCAGTCAAAACCTGATATTAGTTGAAAAGGTCCCCCATTACCTTTAATATGATGGATCTTGGGTAAGGCTGGGTATATCATTAAGAGAGGGATGTGACTTTGAATTTCCCCTACCCTTAATTTGTCAGGTACGTTAAATATCAAAGTACCTTTGACATCTATCCAATTAAAAAAAATCGGAATGTATTCAGCAACTAAGAAAACTCATTTCATATACTACATATATTGGGCATCAAACAAGCATCAGTATGTTTGGCCTCTTTCGGGTGATTAAACCCCCCCCCCCCCCCCCCAGTAGCTCTTGGACTAACACCTCACTATGGCGGTACGCCGGTTAAGTCTCTAGTGAAAACACGGCCACAGGCCGTGTTCTCACTAGAAACTTAACCAGCGTAACGTAATGCGGAGGTATGGCGTTATCCCTGATTAACTCTCCAGTGAGAACACGGCTTTAGTTTCAGAAATAAGTGACGACAAGAGGCAGTCCAATGAGATTATAGAAATGAGTTATCGAAATAGTGGCTGTATGAGAACAAGGCCTTAAATTGGGTGTTTAGTTGTAACGAACAGAAATTTATGTCTAAGCATATGATGATTTCATTACGTATAAAATAATATGAATTTTTAAATTGTGAATTCGAATTAGGAACTCGTGTCTCTATTTCAATTTCCAAGCTTAAAAAATTATAATAATTTATATGGAATGAAATCATCATATGCTAAGTTTAATTTCACAATTTAACCCGTTAAAAGTATACAATTTTAGCAATTTTATTTTCAAGCATTCTGGTGTGAATATGTACATTTAATGTAATTAAATAATAACGTATTATTGAATTATTCTAGTTGTGACGTCACCAACATGATATTTATGCAGTGTAAACTCAACGGTCGTCGGCCTATCGTGGAATAAATCTTCTTTTTCATCTTCATCTTCTTCTGTTATTGCCACGCTTAATCTAAATATCTTAATCTATTTAGGCCTACTATCTATATCGTGAAAGAATGAGTTTTGTATTTCAACTTTAAAGGTGCACATTCACACCAGAATGATTGAAAATAAAATGGTTAAAATTGCATACTTTTATAAGCTTAAATTATGTGTCTATGCCTAAATTGAAATAGAGGCCCGTGCCTCTATTTCACTTTCGCAACTTAAAAAAATTATATTAATTTATATGGAATGGAATCATCATATGTTAAGATTTATTTCGTTTCATTACATATAGGCTCACAGTTTAATCCTCTACAAGTGTATAATTTAAACAAATTTATTTTCTGAAACTTTACTTTGAATATGCACCTTTAAATTAAAAATAAATAAAAGCCCAATAAATAGATGAGCTAACCATCTGCTCATAGCCTTCATTTTAATATGAGGAAAGTCAGGAAAATTACACATTCTATACTAACACGGCCTAAGTCTAGGTTAGTAGGCCTGATTGTATACCGACATTTCCTAGTTAGGTTAGTGATCAATGTGCGCTCGTCGCTGTAGCCTGTTCGGTTCCAGGGTATTTTAAATTGCTTAATTTAGTCAGTTCGGTAGATCGAAAAGTTGCCCGTCAAGAACATGCTTTGTTAACAATAGTACATATGCACCTTAACTGTGTTCTAAGAAGGACAATCTAAAAAGCAGACCGCTGTTTAATTGGCCACTTATTCTCCCTTCGGTGAAAGCTAGCCGTCAGCCATGGCAGTCAACTCTTTTTAGCAAACCAAAATACTATCAAACTTGTAAATGTGGTACAATTTTCGGTCCATAAAAAAGTGGTTATTGAAAACAGGTGGTCGTATAATACACGTTAAGTACTATACTACGTGATTTTTGGAGCCACGACACGACGGTCCTTTAAGACGGGTGGTCTTACGACCACCCGTCTCAAAGAACCATCGTCCGGTTGGCTCCAAAAGCAGGTTCCCGTTATTAACAACATTTACCTGCAGATTCCTGAGAACACGTGTCGATATTTCTACCTTTTCTAATCAGGACAACAAAAGTATGATAAACTCGACAGGAGATCGAAGATAATCGTGGGAAAGGCGGTTCGTTAGTCACCTGCACGGTGAGGTGGCCCATTCGGGAAAAAAGGAATGACCACAAAAAGGCTAGGTCAAGATATACTTTGGCGGGCATAGATAGGCTTTTTGACAAATTTGACAGACAAGTATATGTCTGGATTGTACGCATACACAGAAATGCGCTTGTGTACGTAATTGGTGATTCTCTGCAGTGTCCATGTTGGCTCTTGTTAGGAAGCCTAACCAAGCAGAAAGTTATAATTGGATTGCTAGTCTTTACGGGCTTCACTATATTAAACATGGATATACTCAGATAGAAGGCTAAGAACTGTATGGATAAGAAGTACTTTGTAAATATCATGTTAAATTAATATTTTTAAATGTATGATTATTAAGAAGATATTTTCAACATGATTGATTTATTAACCGCAAATAGCACATTTATGCTAGAAATCAGTTTTAATTACCCTTACACCGTAGGGGAAAGAGGGCACCTGCCTGCCTGCCTGCCCGCCTACTTGTCTGTCTGTCATGCTGTCTGACTGTCTGTCTGTCCGTCCCTCTGTCTGTCTGTCTGTCTGTCTGTCTGTCTGTCTGTCTGTCTGTCTGTCTGTCTGTCTGTCTGTCTGTCTGTCTGTCTGTCTGTCTGTCTGTCTGTCTGTCTGTCTGTCTGTCTGTCTGTCTGTCTGTCTGTCTGTCTGTCTGTCTGTCTGTCTGTCTGTCTGTCTGTCTGTCTGTCTGTCTGTCTGTCTGTCTGTCTGTCTGTCTGTCTGCCCGCATGCCCATCTGCCTGCCTGTCTGCCTGCCTGCCTGTCCGTCTGTATGTCTTTCTACATGCATACATGCCTGTCTGGTCATCCACCCGATTAGCCATCCAAGCACCTGCATCAAACGCCTCCCTACCAGCACATTTTCTGAAGTGCGGTAGACGAGTGCACTGCTTAGGAGGGGTGGTAAGAAGGCGGGATGGGTGAGTAGGTTGTGAATGATAGTGCTGAACCTACCCCTGCTCATTGGGGTGGTAGGTGAGTAGCAAATATCAAGAGAGGAGATAGCTAAAACGGGAAAGGTCAAATGAAAGAGATGCTTATATACAAATTCAACTGAACTGGAAAATGTACAGTGTTTATGTTGTATATGTAGTGAACATAGAATTAGGAACGACTCGAATAGGAAGTATAATTATTTTATTCATTGGGATAACAGAATGAATTGAGAACGTCTTGGTATTGGCATTAACCATCCAACACGCACACTAGCCAAAACGGCTTTTCCAGTTGTCTTGAGAAATGTCCATTTGCAGACCAAGAGAATACTGCTTTGGAAAACTTACTACTGGAATGACTGGCTCGATAACCGAGCCAGTCATTCCAGTGGTAAATTTTCAAAAACGATCTTCTCATGGTCTGCAAATGGACAGTTTCTCTGAGAAAATTGAAATTTTCTTGAACAAATTAGCGGGTTAAAGTGTTAGCTTTCTTTAGCTTCTACACAACGACGGAAGAATGAGAGCGAATGCTTCCCACAAGAAAAAGTTAAAATGATCGTATATTTTAAACTTATGATAATATTAAAATGTATTGAATTTTCAGCTTCACTTAGTTTTTAAATACACGATGAATGTTAAAGTACTTCAAATACGTGTTATGGACGTGAAAGCAATTGAGTTTAAACTTTAAAGAATCTTTTCATTGAAACGTTATAGAGTCTACAAAATGCGATCTGTCGTGTCCTCTGTACTTTATAGGGGTTATGTAGAGAGATGCGCCAGTGTCGAAGGCAAGAGAGTGGGGATTCAACAAGATACCCCGTCCCCCCCCCCCCCACCCGCCTCCCACCAACATCCCCAACCCACCCCAACCCACCCACATCTTTACGCGTACCAATATCGTGTGTGTGATTATAAGATACATTAAGACCTGTCAAATACGGACACCCACCGCCTGATAATGTAGGTTACTGGGTCTCTACTGGAAAAATACCGGCCCCGTACTCTACGTTATCAGGATATTGACAATCGAGGAATGCTATCTGTCAGTTAAATATATGACGTCATAATAAATTACATCACATGTAGGTTGATGTCACAATTTATGACGCCATTGAATGACGTATCTTACTCCGCCATAAGCGCTTAATGGTACGTCAAGTTGTACGAATTGGATGTCTTTACTAGTTAACAAACATTATGTTGAATTTTTTGAAACTAATTTAACTGGGCGATGTTGCTGCCATAGGCAGCAACAACACCCAATCAAACTAGTTTTAAAATATTCAACAGCTTACTTGTTTAGTTTTCTAGAAATTGAGGTTCAGAGAGTTCAGGGTTCGATTGATCCCAGCACTGGCAAAGCATGGGCGGAGCTTAGCTGGGAGTGGGCGGGACGGTGCTAAAACTGGATTCCTTCATTAAACGTTGTCACTAACAACATGTTATCGATCTATAAATGCAAGTTATTTACAGCAGTGTACGACCTTTAGCGCCCTAAGATGCTTGTTCTTTAACCCTTAAGCCTTGAATTCATTCAAGAAAATTCCAATTTCTTCAAAGAAAATGCCAATTTGCAGACCAAGAGAAGACTATTTTTTAAAGTTTAGCACTGAAATGACTGGCTCGACTATCGAGCCAGTCATTCCAGTGATAAATTTTCTAAAATAGTATTTTTTTATTCTGCAAATTGACATTTCTCAAGACCGATGTGGAAGCCGTTTTTGGCTGGTATAAGTGTTAGCGGGTTAAGGCTGATGGGATTTAAGAACGCATAATTTCTCCAGGGCCTTTTTGGTGTCACGACATCTTTATTTGCAAGTTTTTTCAAACATTACGATTAGAAACACTACCTAAATACTACCGTAAGCGACCACATTTTTTTTAATTCTTCCAGTTTTTCAATAGCAATAACAAAAACTACTATATAAGGTTTGCTGAATAATAAATGCAATTATTACGCATTTCCAAAAAGGATGAATCCGTCGCACAAACACGGCCAACAAACATAACCTGTACAGATAATACCCGAAAACAAAGTGAAATTGTGAACGAAAAAACGGTTTATATGAAAATAGCTTGCCTGAAAAGAACCAATCACATTACTGTATTAAATCTAAATTATTCGTTTTAATGTTAGCAGTTAACCTATAGAGATATATAAATACTTCTTTTTTTCTTCTTTTCGTTCGCTGATCATACCGCCAGTCCTGTAAGTGACTATCGACATGATCATATATAAATACTATGCAAACTGTCTTGCCACTGTATAAATTGCATAATGTTTATACCCCATGCATCACATGTATGATCTGGGAGTAATAAATACATCTTATTGATGTCAGGTCATTGTGGAAGTCGAGGCAGTGTAGACGCAAGGTTATCGTGAAGGTCAACCCGTTATGGACGTCAGGCGATGGTGGAGAGCATGCCAGTATTGACGCCAGCTCGTCGTTGAGGTCAAGCAAGTATGGACGTCAGGTCTCGATTCTATCCTGATATCTCTCAGATGGGCAGAGCAGACTAGGATTAACGAAATTCAAAATATGTATAATATGTATTAAATTTATATGATTGGATTTATCGCCATTTAGACGTAGGCGCGCTACGGTTTGCTGGTCCTGGTCCTACAATTAAAGGGAAGTAACTCGGAGTAGATGGATATGTTTGAAAGAAAATACAAAGTAGTCTGCCTTCCGAAATTGCGTTTGCGCAGAACGCTCGCATGTTTCGTTCGATCAATTTGAATAAAAAAATTAAACTCTTAATAGCTGTCTCGCAAAACTTGGTGGTGTTAGATACAGGATAGGAGGCGCTGATATAAGATGGTGGCCCAAGACTGACCCGGGCCCCTTTTTTTTACGTCAAAATATTTCTGTTGCAATACAGGCGTAAGAATTTTACAGCTTCCAGTTAAATTTGTTTCAAAATATTCACCAGTTTACTTTGGAATTGAGGTAGGCTACTGACGGGTACGCCAAAGTTCAAAGGCTTAATAAAAAAGAACTTTGAAAAGCAAAATACATATCTCTTTTGTCTACTAATGAGACATGAAATAGTTTTTTGCGCCATAAAATTTAGCAGTTTTTTTGGTGTGGAGAGAACTCATATATATATACCTGGCCGTCCCTAAACAATATCCAGGCCATTTAAAATATATGTGTCCGCCTGAAACTAGGTACATTAGAGGAATCCAATCTATCGATCAATCATATGACGTCATAATCAACTAGATCAGGTGTAGGCTGACGTCATAATCAATTAAGTCCATCATAAACGCTTAATAGTCCGTCAAGTTGTAGGAATTGTATGAATTTACTATTTAATAACCATTCTGTTGACTATTTTGAAACTAATTTGACGGGGCGCTGCTGCAAAATATTCAATAGCTTACTTGTAGGCCCTATAGTTTTCTGGAGATTTAGATTCAGTGAGTGCGTGGATCGATCGATCCCATCACTAGAAAAGCGTGGGCTAGCAATGGGCGGGGCATAGCTAAAACTTGATTTATCCATTTTAAGTAGAGGTTTAAAATTGTCTCTCACTATGACAATTTGGTTGCTCAAACCGCCGCATGTTTGACGTTATCCGATACCCTTAGCTTAGGCGAACTATGTCTAGCATTAGCGACATATTAGCGTTCAATAAACAGCCTCGGTACACCTAAACGTCCGGTTGTTACACGTATCGCAAATATTTAAATTAACATCGCAACAAAACGGTGTTAGTTTATCAATTAAAACCAACACCGAATCCCGAATCAGATTTATTAGCGCCTGACTTCGGCGTTTGAAACCAAACTTTTCTTCGAAGTTAATTGGAGGCAGAAGTTCGTGAAACGTGCGCCGAAGAATAGGCGAGGAAGTGGAAATAAAAATGCAAATAAGAACGAAGTTTTCCTAGAAAAGAAAGATATGACGAGGAGAATTGAGCGTGCGTATGTGCGTGCGTGCGTACGTTTTTGCTTGCTTGCGCGTGTGCATGCGTGGGAATATGCATTCGCATGTGGGTGCGTGCTTACATGTGTGTGTGCAAAGTTTTTCTTGAAAGAGAGATGCGAGAGGGGACGAAGTGATCGTGCGTATGTGCGCGCATGCGTGCGTGAGTGCGTTCTTGCTTGTGCGTGCGCATGCGTAGGAATATGCGTTCGTATGTGCGTACTTACATGCGTCTAGCCCCATAGCACATACTTGGTGTACCTGAGGTGTATATTATGTTAATCGAAAAAGATAATAGAATTCCACCAATAATTTTGTGTATACCCACCAATAAGTTTATTGTTTGCTATATTGAGGCAAATTGGCGATTCCAGTTTATCCATCAAGCAGCATGACATCATAATCAACTACGCCATGACTGACGTAGCTAAGTTCACGAGCGCATGATTGATGACGGACGTTGTTGTACGAATTGTATGTCTTTACTAGTTAATAAGCATGCTGTTGAATATTTTGAAACTAATTTAAATGGGCGCTCTTGCTGCCATTGTTTCAAAATATTCAACGGTTTACCTGTATTCTTTTGGGAAATTGCTATTCAGGGAGTGCACGGATCGATCGATCCCAACACGGGCGAAGTGTGTGTGTGTGTGTGAAGCTTAACTAAGGATGGGCGGGTCATTGCTAAAACTTGATTCATCCATTAGGGTGACGGCATAGAGAATGTGTCTAAGGGCAGAAAAGACTAGACCCGGGCGTCACGCTGGCGTCACACAGGCGTCAGAGCATCAGATTTGAAGCATGTAAGAGTTATGGCCCTTAACATTTTTCTGAAGTATTGGACTCAATGGGGATAATAGATATTTTGGTGGACTGATTCTTCATATTTAGGCCTAGAGAGTTTGACCTCCGGTTTGGCCGGTGTATACCCTGGGACACCCCCTACAAACCACAAAAACTGGGTCAATATGACCTACTTTCTTAAGAATATAGGTATAATGTAAATTTTTCGATTGGAGCCTATTGTAAAATATTAGAGCCATCAGATTTGGTCTTATTTTGAGGTATTTGCATTAAGTCATATCAAAATGTTCCTATAAACACGTTATATCATCATTGTGAAATAGAAGTTGGTACTACGTCAAAATCCCTGAGCTATGGCCCTACGAATTTTTCAAAAGAATTGACGTTATTTGGCAAATATCATATTTCGGTAGTGCCTTTCATTATATTCAGAGCTCTCAGAGATCTATATTTTGGTCCAACACCCAGTCAACTTAGTTTCAAAATATTAAACATAATGTGTATTAAATAGTTAATCCATCAAATACATACAACTCGTTTGAAGAAATTAAGCCTACTTCTTACCTTGCCTGAGACGACTAGTCAAGACTGGGCCTGATGAATCAAAGATTCGGGAGAAAGGTTTCCATACAGATTAATAATTATCCTATTCAAGGGCCAACGCGACTAGTGGTAATAATAACGAATATATATTTATTAAACTTATAAACAACTTGATAACTTGAAGAAATGACGTGATAACATAAGTATTCACAGATTAACTTCTATCAATGAGTGAATTAATATTGATATTCTAACTGCTACAACAAATCCGTACTAAGATAGTTCTAACTACAATAGCGATTAATCATAGGATCTTCACTTGGTCGAGAGATGATGATTGTAAGCAACTCTACTTTTAAACATAAAGATGGGTTTATCTTACGTTGGGACTTTCCCGCTAATTCTTCTGAGCCTTGGAGGCTGATTGGTCACTTACATACATTGTTGACATGGCACGTGCGCGATGCCTCATTTCTGAGGAAAAGAAACCATAAGTGGGTGTAGTCTGTGATTCATAATCACATGCCCTTGTTAATAGAGTGACTGAGAACTGGAAATTTAACCACGTATATGTGTTTGGGATAAATCTGGTCTCCATTGTCTTAAAAATGTCTTAAAGAACATCTTACACGGTATTGACAGATCGAATGCCTGCAATTCTTTCTTAAGATATGTTTGTATCGAATCCGTCAATACTGTTAGACTGTAATACCCAACCCTGTATAAACACATAGGCCTTACTACGCAGGTGAAAATCTGTCAGATAAAATACGCATTTGCAAGACAGGGTCCAAAGTACACTGCGCTTAATACTACATGAAAAATGTCTCTTAATAAACATATATGCTTCTGGGCCTAATAAACCTTAAAATCAAGCATGATTCTAACATCGTGTTATGGATAATAATATGTGTGCCTTCGTTGCTGGTTGCTATTTAATTTAGCAACAGCATCATGAGACAAATACCTGACATGGTATCAGCAACTGATACTCGAGGTAAGTAAAATCATTATAATACTATTTTCAACATCAACTGGTTCAAACTATCATCCAGCTAGTACAAAGTATATATTTAAATGGATTATGGATGTCTATCCGTCTGTCTATCCGTCCATCCATCTAGTCATCCATCCTATTTGTTTGTTCATTCCCGGAATAAACGATTATATAATAATATCTACATAGTAAAATCATACAGCATCAAATGCGCTCTCACACCCTCATTGTAAACTGACTCAGTCAGTGACATTTAACATTTCCTGTGTAAGCTGGCCATGATACTTGGCTATATGGGGAATACCATTATTATTATGTCAGTACAATGTAAAATTAGAACAACTTATGATGACGACATGATGACGATGACATCAATGCATTTTCATATCCGAAATGACATCACAAAGGATACGGTCCAATACAGGCTCGGTAAGGTCAAGAAGTTAATGTAAATAATAGTCGGGATACGATGCTCGTCGAGGCTAGCTACTCTTCGAGTCCCATCAAGTCCAACCTTTACAACTTGACGCACTATTCCAGATTCATAATGGATAATTTCTGTAAATTATGATCGTGACGTCAGGCTATTTGTGACCTAATTGATTTTGACGTCATTAGTGTTGGGAATTGGTTCTATTTTTGTGATCAATGATTGGTTTTATATATTAAAGGATGATCAATTAATGATTGATCATAACTGGTTCTCATTTTTTAGCCATTTTGAATTCAATAATTATAACATGTTCAAGGATAACTACCCTTTTCAAACAAAGTCGCAGGTATAACAGATTCTTAATAATTTAAGAAATAATTTGTTGGATATTTTGAAACTAATTTAACTGGGAGCTGTTGCTGCCTTAGGCAGCACCAGCTTCCAGTCAACTAAGTTTCAAAATATTCAACATGTTATTGGTATGGTTGCTTTGAAATTAACATACCATTTCAGTGCTGAAAGAAGTAATGTCTTAGACTAAGGAGAAATACTATATAGTTTTAACAATTAAATTTAAATTCTTTTCCAAAAGTATTCGTTTTCTATTATATTTACATTTTTCAATTTATAAACAACCAAAATAGATTTCTGAAATCATGATCGATCTGTTGGTGAACATATAAACCAATTAATCATCGATCAAATCGATTAATCGGAACAACACTAGACGTCATATACTTGATTCACAGATTAGATTAATCCATTGCAAGCCAAGCATACCCGGCTGATATTACTATGTTGGGCCGACGTTGGTGATTGGTTGCCATGGTTGCCATTGGCTAATGGCCATTAGACCAAATAGTTATAGCCAATATATATTATAAATGTTATATACGTGCGCTGGGCAAACGTTGGCATAACAGTGGCAAAGTTGGGCTACAGTTGTTGGGCCAACGTTGGCCCAACAACCTATGGCCAATGTATATCATAAATGTTTATACATGTGTTGGTCCAATGGTGTCATAACATATGTTGGTCCAGTGTGGGTGGAGCTTATCTAAAGATGGGCGGGGCATAGCTAAAACTGGATTCTTCTATTCAGTGGCTATTAATGCCATGATGGCCAATATTCAATTATTTGATATTTGTGGTTCCACTCTGTCTACGTAATCAGCCATCACCACCGTGCTACAGCTAGTCTCTTCGTTCGATGTAACATTACTCTCTGAGCTTAGCTTGGTGTCAGTCTCCAGACTCAGGTCCAAATAATCACATTTCTCTGCCAGATAATCTGAGATCTGTTTTGAAATCTGCAGGAATGTCAGTCTGTCTTCTGGGATTTCCTTCCAGCACTTCATCATCAATGTATACCTTGTAAATAGAGAATTTATAGAGGATATTAAACAAGGTCCATTTAATATCACTATTATCAACCGAGTCAAACATTATCACATTGCACGAGCTTTAGTGAGTGCAATTTGATAATTTTCGACACATTTGATAATAGTGATATTAAATGTAACTGGGTTTGAGAATCTATTTATCATATAAACTGATATTTTGACAAATATTCCACTAATGTCAATCCATGAAACCCGTTTGAATGCATCATTTTGCTCTGTTCGTTTTCATCGCTATGACGCATCACTTACTAAGCGTTCTGACCAATGCACCACAAAAAATAATGACAAACAAAACATTGTTATTGTGGATGTGATATTACCTTAAATACAACAAAAATTTTGGCGTCTATCAAGCAAATTTACAAACGTATTTCATCATGACTATATATATATATATATATATATATATATATATATATATATATATATATATATATATATATATATATATATATATATATATATATATATATATATATATATATATATATATATATATATATGTATATATACTTTCTCCTTCTTTGTGTCAACGAAACATTTACCATGTCACGGAGCATGTGGGAATTATTACGCATTAAAATGAAAATATTTCTTACACCTATGTAACCAATGGACATCTTTCGTAGACTATTATACGTGTGTTCGATAAATATTAAACGGGCTGAAATCGTGTTTATATGATAAATATGGTTAGTTACTTGAGAGATCCAATCTGTTGCTTACGTATATGTTATTATGTTATGCCATAATCAGTTATGTCGCTAGTTAGCTCATGTCACAAGTAAAATGAAGAGTCACGTCGATTTCAATGCGAGTAAAATGTGGCTGGAGGTTAGCTAGAAATGGGCGAGGCATAACTAAAAGTGGATATCTCCACTTGCACGCATCTATTTATTTTGAAAATTATCATTTTATGTATATATATATAGCCTGTGTGTGCTAATTAGCATTTGGTTGGTATATGTGTGATAAGAACCTCATAGCTAAATTTGTACTGCATTTTATATTCTCTTTTCTTAATCTTTTATCTGGTGAATTTTCAGTGTCTGTGTCACAATTTAAGGACAACTAGACCGGACTGTTGGATATTTCGAAACTACTTTGACTGGAACCTGTTGTTACCATAGGTTAACTCTAACCCGAACCCTAACTCGCTTAATAAGATCTCATGTGGAGTGCCAAATGAGATCTTACTAAACATGTGTGATAAATCTGGTATGAAATGGCAACTCGTGTGTGATCCTGATATGTCCTTATATAATACATAACTTACATGAAATCAGAGCACGTCTTAGGGCGGGGCAGTCTAGCCCCTGTTTCCAGATATTCCAATACTCTGCTGTTATCCAACTCACTATATGGAACCCTTCCGAGTGACATCACTTCCCATGCAGTTACACCATATGACCACTGACAAGAATATGTTAAAGGCATACATTAACATCAGAATGATTGAAAATAAAGTGTTCAACGTTTTTAGACGTGTATGCCTTGAAACGAAATAAATATTAACATATGATAAGTTTATTCTAGATAAATTAATATAATGTTTAGGTGTGAGTCCCTAAATCAACTTCTTAACTAAAATGTAATACGTTATTTAGAATGAAATCATTATATGTTAAGATTCATTAGACTATATTATAACCACGTGGATTCAGATTACGTCATGCGTCTTTACAGTGACGAAATTGGCGTATTGTACAGTGACGAAGCTGAACACCAGCTCACAGTCAAGCTCTAGTTTGTCAAATACAAATATTGTTGTTGCATCTCATTAATATGATGGTGTATGAATGAACTATTGTAAAATATCAATGATCAACGCCAAAATATTATTCACACGATGACGTTATACTACAACAATAATTCACGTGGTGACGTGAAGATTGTCTGAAAAGGCTAAAACATTGTTCAAACTTAAATCTACCAAATGTAAGAAAAAATGTCTTATTGACATTTAAACTATTTCATTCTCTTATTCTACCAATATTGTCATATTATTCAGATTCGATGTCTGGGCCCCTTTCTATACGAAAGGTATCAATGAACACAACTCTATGAAGGTAGGGGATAATGCACGAATGTCGCTGCGAGGAGTGAACACGTTGCGAAGTTCTAGATGAGGCTATGTGCCATTACATCTGAAACAAGGGTTCATCACGCATGTATGCATCCTTGCGCCTCGTTAAGTGAGACAAATTTGTCAACATATGTAAAAGATTCATAGACAAATTTTGTCCTTCATGAAATTTTGACCAATCAAGCCGCTGGAGAGAAAAGATTGTGCTTAGTTTGCTCTGCTGTGGTTGTTGAGGACGAGAAGCATTTCATTGCTCATTACCCATTCTCTGACATTGAACGACTGAATCTACTTAATACCATCAACTCATTTATAGATATCTCCAATTTTACCTTAGGTGTCAAATTTGTTTTCTTAATGCCATATAATAAGGGGGACACTGAGGTCTGCAATGTGATATTGAACTATGTTTCAAAATGCACCATTAACAGGCAAAGTGCCTTAACAAATACGCTAAGCACCGGCCCACCAGTAACCAGTGTCACAGCATAATATGTCAGACGTCCGTCAAACTGCAGACTATGTGTTTACTTGTGCCAATCCATGTATCTATATGTTGAATATTTTGGAGGTGATTTTACTGAGAGTTGTTTCTGTCTAATGCATCACTGGTTTCAGGTCAGATTATTTTCGCAATATTCAGTAACTTATTGACACGTTTCCTTAGAAAAGACGACACTAGTATTTCAGGGGTTAAGGGGTTAATTTAATATCTAGCTACAGGTATATTGCATGTGCCATTATAGTTAAAATAACCCACACTAATCTGTCTGCTTATCTGTTAAATTACATACTATAATATGTCTACCAATGATAATCCTGCAACATGATGTTTGTTTAAATATATGTATATAGCCGCCATACATTATTCATATTAATATATTAGCATTTTTATATCGTAATTGTTCACTATTCGTACTGTGTATTCTAAATTATGTCTGTGTAACCTTCATGTTTGGCTATATCTTCATGTAAAAGATTGTGCGCCAATAAATAATCTGAATAATCTGAAAATAGGAATGTGATTATAATATTGTGCCGTTGTCGTCTAGCAGCAATGACGTAGTAATACCGGGTGTGACGTTATTTTATTGCTGGTAAAACTTTGTAGAATTAGATATTTTGACTAAATTTTAATAGAAAGTTCGAAAAGATTTTTCAAAAATCAATAAAAACAATTTAAGACCTGATATAATAGGATATTGCGTTTGTAATTAGATTTTGTTAAAACTCTCAATAGTGAAACTTTAGTGGAGAGCAAAAAATATGTAAGATGGGGAAAAGAATAAAAAGAATTGATGTGAAGATTCTAAATATACGATTTATATATACTTTTGTGATAAATAGAATCTCACACTCATTGTCATTTCATATCAAATTTATAACACTTGCTTAGTAAGATCTCATTTGGAGCTCTCTAAATCTAGCTAAGGCTCGATCCAAATGAGATCATACTAAACTCGTGTGATAAATCTGATATGAAATAGCAACACGTGTGATATCTTCTATGATTGACTTACAATATCTGCATATAGGGTGTACACGTGATCTACAAGACTTTCCAATGACATCCATCTGATAGGTAACATGTTCTGATGTTCTTGTCGATAGTATGACTGTGAATAGACGTCTCTAGACAAACCAAAATCAGCCACTTTAACAACCATATTGCTGTCCAACCTGCAAAACCACGGATTCTAAATACTTCAGACACATTGCTAGTGATTGAACTGTGACACGTGACCAGTATGTTCACGTGATCGTTTATTACAAGCGAATAGCGGGATTGGATCTGAAACTCATATATATGATGTCAAAATTAAATACGTCACATGCTAGCTGACGTGACAATCAAAATAGCTTCGTCAGGAAACACGAAATGTGTCTCACTAAAATGTACGAATTGTATGGCTTGTTAATTCTGACGTCATACACGTGTACAGACAAAATGGCGGATTCCAGTTTATATATCAATCATATAACCTCATAATGAACTACATGGCGTGTAGATTTATGTCATAATTAATTACGGCATGAATAGCTTAACTAAGTTCGTCATGAACCGCTCAAAATGATGATGGACTAAGCGTTGTTGTACGAATTGATGTCTTTGCCATTTAATAAACATTCTGTTGAATATTTTGAAACTAATTTGACTGGGCGCCGTTGCTGTCCATGGGCAGCAACAAGCAATAACACCCAGTCAAATTAGTTTCAAAATATACCACAGCTTTCCCGTATAGTTTTATGGAAATTGAGATTTAGAGAGTTGATCTCAACACGTGAAAAGCAGACGAGGCGCTTTGATAAAGATCGGCGTGGTATAGTTAAAACTGGATTCATCAATTGGCATTCTGGGGGTGGGGGCAGGTGATCTACCTGTACCACACCGACATGGCAAAGCTTTTGTAGCTTCCATGTACGGTAAAATGGACGTATTCTGATGGACGATTAGAATATATTGCAATGTCACTTACATACAGTTCCTGGCAGCGAGATCTCTGTGGATGAACTTGAGACCAGACAGATACGTCATACCACGTGCAATATGAAGACAGAACAGTAATAACTGCATCTCATCAGGAGGCTAAAAGCGAGAACACATTGAACTATACAGAATAGAGGAATTCCATATGTCTCTTAAGTATTTGACGCCATACCCAATTACGTCACATGCAGGCTGACGTCACAATACATAGCGACGTATCTTACATTGAGAAGTCCGCCAAGTATATGAAGTGTGTGACTTTACTATTTAAAGGTGCATATACACACAAGAATGCATGAAAATTAAATTGTTAAAATTGTATAATTTTAGAGGCTGAAATCGTGTGCATAGATGTAACGAAACGAAATAATTCTTAACATATTGAAGAATTCACGATTCTCTTAGGTGAATAAATCGGAACTAAATCTATCTCTAAATCAATCTCGCGGGTTCAGGAAAGGTGGTCTTCCTTTCTCTTAACAAATAATACATTGAAGGCCTGTACAAATCAAAGATACTGTCAATATAATAATTTGTAACTCAAATATACTATAGCTATAATTTCTAACAAAGATTATTCAAATAAATTACGAACGATTCTAATGATGGTATAAAGATTACCTCTCGGATCTCTTGGAATAAAGATAACTGAAAACAGAGCAGACACCAACTTACATACAAATGAAGTGGTTCCTCTGCTCTGACGTCATTTTGGGCTATCCCAAGGACCCCCCCCCCCCTAAAACTCGCACTCTGATTGGTTCCTTGGCCCCTCGTTGTGCATCTTGGAACTGGTGGGAACCAGTTTGGGAGTGATGGCTCCTGACAGATAATGTAAACTTTGCTTACTTTGGCAAGACTCATCAACAGCCATAACTCGCATACTTTTTGATCCCACTCCTTTTGGTTTATTGTGACAGGAGCGTTAACCAACCAAGAAGGATTCTGCCGTAATTACTTTCACAATGGGACAATTTCCATTTAGTCACGACGATGGATGGTTACCACTCGTCATGCCGTACAAGTGTCTGATCCTTAACCCGGCAGTGTTCCAGAATGATCACAAGTTGTGCAATCAGCATCAGGCACCACGCGGTAGTGAGTGAACCATAGAACTGGTTTCCTTAGCACTCTATTATGGCTGTTCCCGTTATTCAGCAATCTTTCTTGGCCACCATCAAAATCTTATTTTACACATTGGTCCCGTAAGACTCTGTTGCATTATCTACCGAGAACGTCTCCTTAAAGCTTCTCAGTATTTAATCCATCACTGTCTTACCGTCACGCCGTGCCGTTCTTATATTAAAATACCAGAACCAGTTCTATGGTCGAACACGGGTAAACTCTGCCTCCTCATTCCTAGTAATTTATAGCTGTGTTTAAACACAAACCCAAAACGGCTATTACAAATATCTAAATGACAAAGCTAGATTGGTTGGTAATAATCACACCCAAACCAATCAAACCGATTTCAAATATGAACAACATAATTTGTCCGCCCATAGTGATCGTAATTACCAGCCTTTCATTTACAAAACAATTCTCTACAAAATATTCAAACAGTCATCCGGACATTCGGACTACATGTTTTTGTACTGTTATAGGTCATTATCAAAACAGTCATTGGGGTTTCCCCCAGCGATGTAATAATACTAGGCACTATTCGTGCTCATATATGCCTCGCATCTGACCTGTCAATAACGGCTTATATTTCCTCGTACCTTGGAATCCCCAAATGACGTACTGTGATGATACTGTAATAAATATTCACCATTGAGAAATTAAAGCTTTGATTTCAAATGCACAGTGTTGGGAAACATATGCCAATATTTTCCAAGTACTAAATATTATACACTATCGTACTCGGCGGATCTGAGGGTAGCTAATCCTAGAAACCGATATTCACAATATAATCATTTCAGTACTTGTAAATTAATATAATTTTTTTAGTTGTATATTACAATGTTTACACAATTTAAGCCTCTAAGTATAAAATGTTAACAATTTTATTTTCAGGCATTCTGGTGTGAATATACACCTTTAATAAAGATTATGTTGAGTATTTTGAAACTAATTTACTTGTGTGTTGTTGCTGCCTATGTTTCGACAGCATACCTGTATATGTATTGCCATTGGGATTCAAGCAATTCTGGATTCAAAGCATATAAATTGATGCCATTACACGGACGGAACTTATCTAGAAATGGGCGGGGCATAGCTAGAAACGCGGGTCCCTCTATTATCAACAATCTATTTTATTCTAACGCTGAGCTGACAATACATTATCGGCACGTATATCAAACGCGAAAATTGACACTGATAACACAGGTTAATGGGCCGGTACTGGACCAATACCGAACCAATATGGCCCAGTACCGGCCACGTAACCCGCGTTATCAGGGTATGATGGTGCTTTAAGTCACGTGGTCGTAAAGCACAGGTCATATTATAAGTACAATTGCTTTGATGATCTCTCCAACAGGCGTAATACAGAGATCCATTTCAAGCTATGTCCCGCCCATATCTAGTTAAGCTCCGCCTACATTCTCCACGGGTTTGTATAGATTTTAACGCGTTGAATCTCAATTTAATACCGGAGGGCAGCAACAGCTCCCAGACAAATTAATTTCAAAATATTTTAATGATGCTTAGTAAATTGTAACTTCACACATAAGAGATACAATTCCGACGGTTAGACGCGGGTCTTTGTCAGTTTAGTGGCGTTTGTTTGATTATGACGTCAGCTAGCAAGTGTCGTGTTTTTATCATGACGTCATATACTTGAGCGAGAGACCGGGTCCAACAATTAAACGTGATAAGAATGACTAAGAGAAAATAGGGAATGGATGAATCCAATCTGTAGCTCAAGTATATGACGCCATAATCTACTACATCACATAGAAAGGCGTCACAATCAAAATACGTAATGAATGACGTATCTCAGTTCGTCACGTCCGCTAAATAGTACATCAAGTCTACGAGCCTTTGCAATTTAAAAGGTATTCAATTGAATATTTTGAAACTAATATGACTGGGTGTTGTTGCAATCACATCTTACCCGTATAGTTATTTGGATTCTGGGCATTCAGGGTTCGATCGATCCCAACACGGCCAAAGCATGGTCGGAGTTTAGCTGGAAATGGGCGGAGCTTAGCTAAATTCATCCATAGAGGATAATAGAGAAATACGACCTGTCCCTCAAGTGTCTGACGTCATAATCACATACGTCACACGCTAACTGACGTCACAATCATAGTGACGTAGCTCCGTCACGAAAATCGAAATGTCCGTCGCAAAATTGTACGAACTTCATAAAATCCCATTTTCAAGGTAACTTCAGGTAAGTTGTTGAATATTTTGAAACTAATTTAACTGGTTGCTGTTGCTGCTTAGGGCAGTGACAGCGTCCAGTTAAATTAGTTCCAAAATATTCAACACCATATTTATTAAATAGTAAATTGATAAAAAAAACCCACCAATTTCAAGCCTTGATGGGTTATTCCAGCTTCATGATGGAGTAATGTCTGCCAGCTATGTGACGTCAACCTATAGGTCTGCGCGACGTAGTTGAATATGACCTCTAAAATTGATTGACAGATCGGATCATAGATTACAATGGCCTGACACCTGCATCTGCAAATGGATACGTACTCCAACTTCGGATTGATTTTGCCGTGATTGACGTAAATACGTTTTCAGGTCGCCATGCTCCATAAACGGCAGAACAATCATGGGCACTTCTGTTTTTCTGTTGATACAAACACCGATCACCGACAAGACGTGGATGTGACTGAACTCCGCCATTGTTATCGCCTCATCGACAAAAGCACTGATTTCTGAACCGATGCAATTATCTGTAAAAAGAAGGATTAATCCCGAAAATATTAAGGCGTACATTCACACTACGATGGACGAAAATACATTTTTTCAATTGTATACTTTTAAAGGCCTAGCCCTTTAACAGTTATATCAGCCAAAAACAGCTTCTTCAGTGGTCTTGAAAAATACACATTTGCAGACCAAGAGAAGACTATTTTGTGAAAATATAACACTGAATGACTGGCTCGAAGCGAGATAAATCTTAACAAATGATGATTTAATTTCGTTTCATTCCGTTTAGGTACACGACTTAAGCCTATAAAAGTACACAAGTTAAAAAATATCTCAATCATTCTGATTTCAATATGGGCCTTTTAACCCGCTCAGAACAAGGCACGCCATTATAAAACTGTGTTCCATAATGGAGGAATCCAGTTTTAGCTATGCGCCGCCCATCTTTAGCTAAGCTCCACTCCAAATTCGCCCGTGATGGGATCGATCCCTGATCTCACTGACTATCACTTTTCAGCAAACTATACAGGTAGACCGTTGAATATTTTGAAATTAATTTAACTGGGTGCTGTTGCTGCCTATGGCAGCGCCCAGTCAAATTAGTTTCAAAATAGTCAACAGAATGATCTTTTAGATAGCAAATACCAACAATTCGTACAACTTGACTGACTATTAAGTGTTTGTGACGGACAATATCCCGTCTTTCATGACGTAATTCATTATGGCATCAGCCTATACGTGACGTAGTTGATTATGATGTCATGTGATGGATGGGCACAGTGGAAAGGTCAATTAAGCTGCACACCTCTATTCGGATTATTTTCAAAATGTTCACCAACTCCTGTCTCGTCTGTTTGAGATATTTATATTGCGTATGTGTTTCTCGCTGTTATGTCTTTCAAGGGAATGGATATGCAACACTGATAATGCAGGCTACTGGGCAAGTATTGGCACGGCGCTGGCCCAGTAACTCGCATTATCAGGGAAATGGCTGTAGAATAATATTGATGGAATGGATTAAACGAAGAAGTCGCCTGAATATTTCTTTGATCTCTACCTAAGCTTACCTGATAAGGTTTTGATGGCCACTGTCTGAACGTGATGATCATTACCATGTGGCGTATATGTTCCCTTAAATACGATACCAAAAGCGCCTAGTGAATCAAATAATAACAAGTATAATAATAATAATAATAATAATAATAATAATAATAATAATAATAATAATAATAATAATAATAATAACAAGTATGATAATAATAATAATAATAATAATAATAATAATAATAATAATAATAAATAATAATAATAATAATAATAATAATAATAATAATAATAATAATAATAATAATAATATAATAATAATAATAATAATAATAATAATAATAATAATAATAATAATAATAGTAATAATAATAATAATAATAATAATAATAATAACTACTACTACTACTACTACTACTACTACTACTACTACTACTACTACTACTACTACTACTACTACTACTACTACTACTACTACTACTACTACTAGTCGACGACGACGACGACGACGACGACCCAGTACAATCAACCCGTTCCAATCTGAATCATTCCCCAATAAATGTCTAAAGCTTAGGGCATCATTATACAACCTCTTCCGAGCTGTTCTCCCAACTCCACCAAATCTTCATTCATCAGTAGTGGCTGTAACTTCAACTGAACCTCGTCTTCCAAGATTGTCTTTAATATAGGACTCAGCGCGAGGACGTCTGCAATACGCAAAATAGAGAAATGTGTTCTTATCCGACTCAATACAAAGTCCACACATTTATTAAAGATCACTTTAATCATAAATTCTTAACCCTTTGTTTTCCACAGCCTCAATTGGTGAATCCAGTTTATAGATCCATCACATGACGTCATAATGAACAGCATCACGTTTAAGCTGACTTCATAATCAATTGGGTCAAGAATGAGAGTATTCAAGAGAGTATTTGTTCATCATAAAACATTTGTTGGTGTTTTATCTGTAAGGATTAATGTTTATAAAAATGGAGCTTTCAGCAAAAGGAAGGATGGATCGAATTCAACCCCTCTTGTGTCAACTTAACCCTTTAATGGTCAAACTGACCAAAAACAACTTTGCAGTGGTCTTCAGACATGGCTATTTGAAAGGTCTAGAGAAGAGTATTTTTGAATATTTACCACTAGAATGACTGGCTCGGTAACCGAGCCAGTCATTCTAGTGGTAAATTTTCAAAAATACTCTTCTCTCGGCCTGCAGATAGACACTGGCTAAGTAAAAACCTTATTTTCTTTACCATTACACCTTTAATGGTCAAGCAGGCGGAAAAAAAATTCAATGGTAAATTTAGTCTTCTAAAATTAAAATATCTTGAAAAATATTGACCTTCAAAATCTTTATTTGATATATCAAGTAGTATTTTGAGGGCTTTGAGGCACTATTGACACAAGATGGATTAAACTGTCAAATATACATGCTGCGATAATTACTCCATATAATTTTATAAAGTCGAACAAAACGAATCCAGATATCATATGGCATAACATATAACAAAGTGAAACGTCAAAACCAGACAAACGTTATTGGGGTTTATCATATAAACACAGATTTCAGCCTATTCCATATTTATCGATATGAACACACTGTAATATTCATTGGCTAGATAACGAGCAGGACATATTTTGGTTAAATAACGCGTGTAGGATGGTTACAGGGTGGGCGCAACTCTGATTGGTCGACAGCGGGTCACGTGCCATGTGCCATCATCTAATTTGCATATTAGGTCATGACCTATCAATTTTCCTGGAAGAAAATAACCAGTTTGGTTTAATTCAGGTTTTGGCGGGGAAATGGAGGGCCGTAGCCTAATGTGCAACTGAGATGATATCACAAGTCGTGTGACCAGCTCTCGACTAATCAGAACTGCATCCATCGCATCGCCTGTCTTTGGTATGTATATCTATTGATGTGTTCTGATGATTGACCGGTGTAACGAGGAGTGAGGTAGATGGCAGGGTAGGGGTTGGGAATGTAGATCTAATGTTCCTGGATGAAGAAATAATGGGAATGTGTGAGTTTGGCATGTAGATCCATTGCTCCTGGATGAAGATCACACTTAAGCAAATCCCAACAATGAAAGGGCAAATTTGCCATACGAGTTATCTTCCTCTAGTTCTTGCTATCGCCGTCTCACTGAGAGAGCCATAAGTGGCGCTGTCATTTTCCCTGTAGCTGACCATTTGACCATGAATGAAACAGACATGCGAATCTTCGCACTTTCAGCGGTATTCTTTGTTTCCCACCATAGAGTTTAAGCTGCCTGATATTTGGTGTCTGTGAGTTCTACCCATTGAAATAAAGCATACATTGCTACCACACCTAGACCTACTTATAGTGCTACATTAATGCAATAAAATGCTATTTTGCCACCTCAGCTCTGTCGATTTGGCATTTCCTAAAAAGTATAGTTACATATCATCTTTTCCAGAAAACAGGTAGATGGGAGTATACTCTGAAATCTAAACTTCAAAATAAACATTGGAAATCTGTTGAATATTTTAAACCTAATTTCACAGGAAACTGCTAGTAACTGTCGCAGCAACAGCATCCAGTCAAAATAGTTTTAAATATTAAGCATAATATTTCTTACATCATATAAATGTACATGCAATTATTAAAAACACTATTAAGAATATTTTGAGCAAAAGATTTGGTGGCATAGGGTGGCATAGGGTGGGGATCTAGGTTTTAAAGAAGTTTAAATTTTATACGATGTAAGAAATAGAAATAGTACATTGATTACTTTGAAATTAATTTGACTGGAAGCTGTTGCTGCCTTATTTGCTAAGCATTTTGACAGAGAATTGACTGAAAGCCAATGATGCTTAGGAATGTGGGTTGGTAAGTATATTTAGATAGAATACTGTAGGCCAAATTTCATACACTACTCCCAGATCTCTCGCAAAAATATTTTTAGCTATAATGTGCCAGCACGTGAGTCTCACGTGCACGTGCAGGCAATGTATGTATTTACATTACAAAGTTATATGATTCTGATTGATGATTATGATGATGATGATTACTGATTAATGACAAACACATTATTTTCACACCTTTCCAGTTTGGGACTGTTTCTTTTGTCAACCTGATAACTAGCTGGGCATAGCTTCGCCAGTCCTAGCTATGCAGTAGCAGCCATGTATTAGTATTAGACTTACTAGGAATACTATCTGGGGGAAAACAATAGACCCTTTTCAACCTTGACATTCCAGGATCTCATATTGTGATAATACGTTAAATATTTTAACTTCAATTCTACTATAAGTTCTTGCTCTCAATTGACTCAACACATTTACAAAAAATGAGATTCAAAACATTCAACAAATAAATTATTATATCGTAGATACTATAAGGAATGACGTTTGTCTGGTTAAAATGGTTATTTTTTCTTTTCTTTTCCATTCAAACATGCCTACTAACAATCATCCAGTTTCTAATGAAAAAGACATATTCTATATTAGCTAACTTATATCACGAGATCATTGGTCGGGTCAAATGTGAAGGCAATAAGGGTTACCTATTCACGCCATCCCCGCCTAATAATGATAGCAAATATCAGGAACCTTGTATACATATATGGTAGAAACTGCTTATAATGGACCGATATTAGAAAGATACATGGTGGTAGCTCTTTAAGATAGCTGGTCATAAGACCACACATCTTTAAAATTTCGTGATGCTGTGGCTAGTAAAACATTCATGGCGAAATGTAGTTCTAATTAAGTCACAGGCTGTTTTGAATGTCAATGCTCATTTGATGTTCCATAATGTGCCCGTTAGGGACTGGCAAAATGATAAAATTAGGCATTTATTTTCATCAGGTCCAAATTTATTGATAAATCATCTTGTTTTTCAGCAAATTCCTAAAGTAATATTACGCCAACATGACGTTTCTCTGCCTGTCTTCCTTTCCATCCATCCAGCCACCCATTCATTCATTCATTCAACCATCCATCCATCTATCTGTCTACCCGCCGACCCATCACCCTTCTGTCCATCCATCCCATCCATCCGTCCATCCGTCCATCCATCCATTTATTCATTCATTTGTTTGCACCACTATACCAAACAAGTTCATCGCCCCCAATGCAAACACTGCTGGGCCAGAGTGGCGTAATGCCCTTAATGCCCATGAATAAATAGCGACTTTAATTGTAGGTGCAGTAAGGAAATCAGCGTAGCGTGGTGTCCTTTCATGCATGCCTACCACATTGCTGTTTACTCAAAATATTTTGGATTTTGAGTATGATTTCTAACATTCAAATGCAAAAGAATGTAGCAACGAATGATCACAAAATTAATCGTAATCTTGGATATCCATACTTTCTGACACATGGTGTAAATGCTTGCTCAAAGTAGATAGATGCCCGAATTTTCCTAGAACATTCGTGGTATTCCCATATATTCCGCTCTACATATAATATAACAAGCAAGTAACTTCTAACTTATCTAGATTATTATAATGTACATCAATAGATAGCTAATAAGATTTCCTTTCCGGCCATATGTGTTAAATTCCAAACAAAATAAAAATAGAATAGGGAAATAAGGATTGTAAGAATATCTCCTCTTTGTTATGCAGTAAGTTTCTGATCAAGTTAGGCGAGACATCCTGCCCATGCGTACTTGACTTCTGCTGTCATTGTTGGTCATGCACTAAAAGCCTTCACATTCAATCCATATGGGGTTAATTGATTCATCAGTATGTAGATCCATCATTGCTGGCTGAAGAGACAGTGGGAAGGTCAATCTAAACACGGGTGTGGATGGATGGGAGGATGGGTCGTGTGGAATGCAGATGACCTTATATGATAAATAGAGTCTGTAATAAGGGCTCATTTAATATCGTTATTATCAACCACATCGGAAATCATCTTGTGCAATGTGATGATTTTTGACACGGGTGATAATAGTGATATTGAATGGGACCTCGTTACAGATCCTCGACAGATTAGTATTTTATGAAGGAACACTTTTTACCAAATCGTATTCATTTGAAGCTATGATACACAGGAATTATATTATTGACAATAAAATTGATAGTCATATTATTTATATATACATCATACCATTGTAATGAGTGTGGTGTCGTCTAGAACTAGATGTGGCCACACAGCAACATGATGTCTTTGATTCTTTTCTAACTTCACGCATTCGTCGTCGTCTGCAGTTCCAGACCAAAATGATGCATGCTATTCCAATTAGAGCTAATGCAGGAATCGCTACCGGTAAAACAATGTTTACCCCTGAAGCAAAATGGGGATTGTTAAGATATATTGCAATGTTATGATTATTGAAACTAAAAATGGTTGAATAATAATTAGAACCTGTGGATGTGTTTGGCAAACCTGTTATCAGTCCCTAGGCAGTCATCCTTTAGGAACATAGACTGCTTATAAAATATTGATTACATTCAATCAATACTGATGCTTTCCCTGATAACGTAGGTTACTGTGCCAATACCGGGCCACTATGGCCCTGTGTTGGCTCAGTCCTGGCCGAGTAACCTGCGTTATTAAGATTATGTAGATTATTTTGCAATTTGACCAGTCGTTATCACCCCTTTTGGTACGGACTTTAGACTAGATTTGAGTGGAAGGTAAACCATATATTTTTCTCATTTAACATTAGGACTAAAAAATCTTTGTAAATTTTTTGTAAAATCTGGTATTCACACCAAAATGCTTGAAAATAAAATTGTTAAATTTGTATAACTTTAAAAGCTTAACTTATAGACCCAATTGTCATGAAATGAATTAATTCTTAACATATTGTGATTTCATTCCATATGAATGAATACAATTTTTAAGATGTGAAAGAGAATTACAGACAATTCAACTCCACAACTAACTATAATAGTACCTTGAATGAAATCTTCATCTGCTAAGATTACTTTCATTTCACTGCATTGAGGTACACAGTGTAAGCCCTTAAAGTTATACACCTTTAACAATTTTAGTTACAGGCATTTTGGTAGGCATGTGGAACTTTACTCTACAGATCAATAAACAATGCATTCTTGAAATGAGTCATATCAGTGAGAGAACAGATAAGATATTCGCCAGTTCATATATTTTAATCAAAGCACTGACAAATGTAAAGCTTAAAATTAGAAATTACATATCTCACCTGGCGCTCAATTCACTATTCTTCACAATGCCATTTTAACGAGACCGTAAACCTAGCCCTGTAATGGACCTTTCCATGTTTAGCTATGCCCCGCCCATCACTAGCTAGGCTCCACCCACACCTCGCCGTGTGTGTATTGATCGATCCCCGAATGCCCTAGCTATCAATTTCCTGAAAACTATACAGGGAAGCCGTTGAATATTTTGTAACTAATTAGACTGGGTGCTGTTGCTGCCATAGGCAGCAACAGCGCCCAGTCAATTTAGTTTCAAAATATTCAACAGATTATTTATTAAATAGTAAAAGCAAACAATTTGTACAACAGCCCATAGACCGTCATCAAATATGCGTTCGTGAAGTACTTATCGACGTCATTCATGACGTCATTCATTATGATGTCATTGTACACACCACGCAGTTCGTTATGACGTCATATAGTGGGTGGGTACTCTGGAAAGGTGAATTACTGAGGCCTCGCCAAGTGAATTTGGTTAAAATGTACGAACTCGGGACAATCTTAGTTGCCTTCTCACAGATATGCCGTTACTTGCTCATTTCAAGCACATGCTGCGCATGGGTGTGTAAATCTTATTCACTGCTATTCCTTTCATTCATTATTAATTGAAATAATCATACTGGAGATTCGTAATCAGTCCTTATTGTCTGTATACCATGTGTTTCATGATCAGCCAATAAATCTGAACTAACGGTCCCTGTTACTTCATCTTCTGATACTGATACATCGAAATAACACTGTGTTCTTGTACAGCATGGTTGGTCAGCCAATGACTCAAGTTCACATACGCTATGATCAAAGTCATCATCACACCTATAAACATAAGAAGCTACATGGTAGACAACTAATATTTGTCTACTTTAAATTTAACTATTTTAAACCTGAATTGCCAACATCTCAATTTGGACGTAACTATAGGTTTCAAGGTAAGTTGTTGAGTAATTTGAAAGCAATTGGACAGAATTTTTATTCCAGTCCAATTACTTTCAAAATATTCAACCTAATATTTACCAAATCATAAACTATTTTTTCCAATTTGGTATTTCGGATACAAATGCTTAATTACATAACTAATGAGTTTATCAATGTTAGCACTGAATATAGTGATGCATTGTTATAATGGTGCACAATAACCAGAATTTACTACAAAACATATTCATTGTCCGAAATATGCCATAGCTTTATCAATACATTAATGTACATAAAGAAACTTTCGGTTCAAAGGTTTACATGCATCTGTTTGATATCATTATTGATTTATGCTTTTGGCAATCATCACGTCCAATTAGCACAAATCTCAGTAGTATGCTACTTCTAACATCATACTATTATGAAAACAAGGGCCATGAGTGGTTGCAGACAATGCTGGAGCTTAGCGCATTCCCTCGTGCAAATCCATGTGGACATTGCCAAGCGCACGTAGATCTCATCCGTAACCTGCACTCATATGCATGCTAATCTTTCTGAGTCAGCAAAATAGCCAAATAATGTGGGTATCCTAATTTCAATGAGGGCCGTCAGTTTTAGAGGTGACTGCCAGCTTTAGCTATGTCCCACCCATCTCTATCTATGTCCCACCCATGATTTATCTGTGTTGGAATCGATCGATCCATGGACTCTCTGAATCTCAATATCCAGAAAACTATACAGGTTAGCTATTCCAGCAACAGTGGCCAGTTAAATTAGTTTCAAAATATTCAACAGCATGTTCATTAAATAGTAAAGACATACAATTCAACACATAGTCCGTCATCAATTAAGCATTCGTGACGAACACAGCTATGACATTCATCATGTAATTGATTATGACATCAGCCTACATGTCACATAGTTCACTATGACATTATATGATTGATGGATAAACTAGAATCCTCTATTTCAATGAGGGCACTCCATTTTAATCAATCACCTCAAAATGTTATGCTGCAGCGCTGTGCAGGCTTTTGCCTTCCCATCTCGTCCCCTTCCTTATATTACCATTGCAACAACATGCTATGCTATATTAGTAGTGAGTAAATCAACCTCACCTTTGCTGGCAAACATAGCTGGTACTCGACAGTGTGTTTTGCTCCTCACAAATAAGTTGGCAGTAGCTATTCGCATTGTCCTCTTCCTGGAGTTGTGTATCACAATTATACGTGCACGAATCTAGAAATGCAAACTTGTCTATGAATGTTACTATAGGGTGAAACAAGGAGTTGCTACTAATGTCAATATGAAAGCTTCAGTGAATAAACAAGCAGATGATTATGGGTGTACTTTTGATATAAATAGACCTTACATCTCTATCATCATCATTGTCGTCCATTTAGAAAATCTGTCAATCTATCATTATTAATGATAGCACAACTGTTTGGTCATAACCTTCACCATAACGTTCATTACTTTTATTTAAAAAATGTGTAGATGCATATGTGTATCGACATGGCAATCCAGATGTCAGGCAAACGCTATAAATAACAAATATAGTTCATTAAAATAGCTTCATGCTTCTCTTTTTCGATTGCCAAAGGGGAATACCAAAGAATCTTATTTCATAAGGCAGGCATTCTGCTCAGCCCTCCTGTGTCAACTTAACCCTTTCATGATGAAGATGGCCCAAACACCCACTGCCATTATCGGAATGACCATTTGCAGGCCACGAGAAGACTATTTTAGAAAATTTACCTCTGGAATGACTAGCTCTATAACTGAGCCAGTCATTCTAGTAGTGCATTAAAAAAAATAGTCGTCTCTTGGCCTGCAAATGGACATTCAATAAGGAAATAGTTTGGTTTTCTTGACCAAGTTTATTCGTCAAAGGGTTAAAATGGCCTCTCAGTGATCTCGAGGAATGCCTATTTGCAGACCAGCAGAACTTTCAGTGGTAAATTGTCAAAAATATTCTTCTTTGGCCTTCAGGTGCGTTCTTATTAACCACACATTTGGATTTTGTTAACTTTTTAACGTCCAACCCTGTCCCATTATCTTCCATAGTGATTGGGAGAAATATCCATTTGCAGGACAACATAAATCTATCAATCACATGACATCATAATTAAGTATATGATGCATAAGGTGATGTCATAATCATTTATGTGATGAATGACGCACCTAAGTGCATAGTAAATGCGTAATTGATGGTGGGCTAAGCATTGTTGCATGAATTGTATGTCTTTACTATTTGCTAAACATGCTGTTGAATATTTTGAAACTAATTTGAGTAGACGCTGTTGCTGGCATTTCCACATAATGTCACATGCAGTTTTATTGCGTCATCGCTACCAGGCGACAACTGGTAAAAAATATATTTCTCATGAAATACATCATAGCGCACATGACTGTATTGCACTATTCGGATATAAAACGATAGGTGATGGTTTAATTAATGTTATGCAATCAAATGCAAGCTTACTTATGTGATAAGCACTACATCAGAAAACCTACAATTATTCTAAGTAATAAATGTGTTATCTTAGAGGCAAATTAACCCATGCCTTACTTGACGTCCATTGTAATTCAAAACCTCTTCCCATAGATGTACGAGATGCTCGGAATTCTATCCAAGCTGAGTTGCCAGTAGTTCCAAGAGGTGCGGGCCTTTCATATCCGCAGAAGAGGCCCAACAATCTCTGTTTAGTCTCCATTCGTTCACTGATCTAGAGAAACATATACGCGTGTTCAAGTATAGACTATATACCAAAGGACAGTTCCATGATTGGTAGTTGTGATTTGTAGTCCCATTCTAGAATACCATAGCAGATACCATAGACAGACATAGCCACATTGATATCTGTCCAGGTCCTGCCTATTTTTGGTGCATTTCCTATTGCCTAAACATGTTTAACTATTTCCTGTACTCTATCGGATATAATCGGATATATATGCATTCACACAGGTGGAAGATAATCTTGGCCTGGACGGTGGCACTGTCTGACAGAGAGTGAGAGAAAATTATGACTGTAGCGCGACCTGGTAGAGAGTGGGACAACATACTGATGGTAATGTTACCTGGCAACCTTTGATGGAATAGCTTGCATTCACATAGCGAAGTGATAACAATATCGGCAGATAACATGCCGATTTTGTGGCATTAAGTTTCAGAAATAGGTGATGGGTTTATTCCGGGACAAGAGTCAGTCCAATAAGAATGCTAACTGATATACCTGGTATTTACCAAAATAAGGGCTGCAAGAGAGCAAGGCCTTAGAAAAGAAGTTTGGCAAAGGTACTATTTATTCAATTTGTTGGACTGATATTCAGCATGCATTTATTTCCTCGGAAATGAAAGATTTAAATGGAAAAGTGTAGCCACATTATGCTCTAAATCTTAGTGTGTCAATGGAACTGAGCATTTTCAATGTCTTGCAGTCAGCACTTAGTATACTGAATTTACACTATCAAATATTTTGAAGGTCAGTCGTATTGAACCAAATTTCATACATTTTTCATGATGTTACAATATATTACAAAAATTTCAAAATGTCGTACATTTCATATTTATCATATACCCCATACGATCGTCTGCTAAATACACTGAACACAACATGATTAGACAGTAATAACAGTCGATGTGTTTTCAAAATATTCATCATATCTTATATAATGTCATTAGAAACAATTTGGTTATGGAAAGCACTTTAAATAAAAGTGTTGTCATTTTCATATTCACTGACCTATTTGCCCCTCTCGGATCATTATGATACAAGTACTCCTGGCATTACAGTATATTGGCATTGACCGGCAATTGAATACACAATTGGTGACAGGGCTTGGGATCATAGCCCACAAATGCTTCTACCACACCGAAAATACATACATCCTGTTTTGCCGGTGAGAATTTCACAATTGTGAAAGCCTCGCCGGCAAAGCAAGATTTATCGTTGGTCTGGTATGGAGCATTTGTAGGCTATGATGCTAGGCCTCAAGTTTCACATTTATTAAAGTACTCCAACGTCATTATGTGACATATGAGAATTACAAAATCATAATTAATTTTTACAGGTCTGAGTGATATTTACCATTTAAAATGATCTTATTATTACATGTAATCCAGTAATAGCAATAGTAGTAATGATATTTGTATTTGATGTATTACGGTATGACAACAACTTAATAATCTGATATAAACAGTATACATTTATGTAAGCGGTTTAAGGATGTAGGTATAAAGGAACACAATCGTGTTAGAACCTGTACATTTTCGAAAGTTGATCTCCAAATTTGTGGTAATTTGGTTGGTTACGATGATATATTTTGGAAGAAATATTTTTCTGTCATCGCAGAAAAAGTCGCAACAAAATATTGATGGCCAATACCGTGTTTGCCACATAGGCTACATAGTTTTTCTTCACTCATAAGCCTTGCCATTTCTATAGGCAATTTATGATTACCAAGGCTTTAATTCAGTTTTCTATTTGCTATATATTTTGGCCTTAGGCAAGCTGGTGATTTGCTCTGACAAAGTTTGTATGTAATATTAGAATTTGTCATGTACAGTGTTTCCCAGAGGTGGGTCATTCTAACATTTGCGAGTACACATTAACTGTGTTCAGCCATCTGTAATCTGTATTATTTTTGCTAATTTCATTGTAGATATACTTATATAATATGGATGATAGCTTAATTTCTAAAAAATGTATTTACATTTTATGGTAATTCGTAGTGTGATTTGTCGTAGTGCTCCAGGTACCATAAAAATAGGTGTTGTTTTTGCAATATTTTCCAATACTTATAAAACTGCACCTGAATTGTTTCAGTTGTAAGATTTTCTATACCCAGATTTTACATCCATAAGTAAGTATTGGTATAATCATCGAGCGAAAGAATTTTAGCTATTAGGTTAAAGGTAATTCAATGTTTTCTATTCGCCTGTATAGCGAGTAAAGGGCTTTAGTAGCTTGTTGGCTTAAATCTTTCATGGCCGTGAGGTACCTATCATTGTGAAAAAGATAAATTGCTAAATATTAGTTTGTGTAAGTTATTTCAATTTGTTCACCTTCAATATGATAATTAGGTCTTCTCCATGCCCCAGCCCATTTTATTGCTATCAAAAATTAGTATTTTTGGTTTCTCTTCATTTATCCGAAGGTTCCATACTCGGCAATAGGTCACTATGCATTTGTTATTGATTGCAGAGCAGTAGGGTTCTGTGTGAAAGGAACAGTGTCATCTGCATATGATAGCAGTAACAGTTTGTGATACCAGTCCATGTTTTCTGCTAGAACCAGTCCACTGCAACCAGAGTTTTCCAGGAATTACCTGAGACCTTTCAGATATATATTAAATAGAATCAGAGATAGATATCCACCTTGCCTTAGCCTCCAGTTATACGTGAATGCTTCAGAGGGTATATTGTTCATAAATACTTTTGATTTTATGCCCATATACAATATATATTATGGATGATCCTTTAAATCTTTCCAGTGTTATTTTGTTATATTTATTTTCCCAATATTGCCCCATCCATATTTTATCAAAAGCTTATTCTAAATCTACAAATCTATTAAATAATTTTTTCTTTCTTTTGAAAATTTCTATTAACACATGGATTGCAAACAGGTGATCTGTTGTTGAATATTAACATCTTAATCCACTTTGAATTTCTTTTAGTTGTTTATTTTGTTCTAAGTAATCGCCTATTCTATTAGTTAAAATATTAGTAGTATTCTAGTAAATGTTATGTGGTTCCTCTGGAATGCATTTTCCTTTGTAAAAAGGTAGTATTAATTCCTCTGTCCATCCAGTTGGTGATAAAATGTGATTAAAAATGTATGTGATACAGAAAGCATAATATATTCAGTTGACTTGATGTATTAATTTATTATTTTATACTCACCAGCTGCTTTATTTGGTTTTAAGTTAGCGTATACCATTCTAATTTCCATTTCATTTATGTTGCTGTTAAGAGTGGCATTGATTGGTTGGTCGGAAACTGTCTGATCGGGAGCGACATCTGTGTCAGTTACATGTGCATGATCAATTTACATTACCTATTTATAAAAATACATCATAGCTTTATAAAATTCAAAATATTAATATATTCACATATCATTAATATTAACTTTACATGGATCCGGGATCGTGTCCGAGGACAATTTTCCAATAAGTTTGCAGATTGGTGCTACAATGTTGCTCTATTTTTAGTTTAAAATTATATTTATAATTAGCAATAGCTTTATTCATTTTGGATTTGTATATTTTACTAGCACCAATCAGGATATTTAGATTTGCAATTGTTTTAGTAGATTGATAGCTGGTTTGTGACTTCTCATAATTTTCTTTTGCCACCCGACAATCTTTATTAAACCATGGGCGATTTATGTTATATTTCTTGTTGTTAGACTGGTTTTGATGAGGTTTCAAGCATCTAAATGTATTACGAACCACTTGTTCAAATAAGGTTGCTATTCTAGCCGATACACTATATGATGCTATGATATATTTCGTTGCCATCGGTAATATTATCTGATGTAGTGCACAAGTTAGTATACATTTCTTTATTTTTTTATCACATGTTCATTATATTCTGATGCCTTATCTGTGTTCTATCGTTTAGGTCGTGGTTTTGCGGATGTACTGTTTGTTGTATCAGTAATTATGTTGTATTCTTGGTTATTAGTAGGCCTTGACACTGTACTTTTGTGGAATGATTAAGATACTGAAATGGCAGAGTGTATGTCTGAGAGTAACTAGGTGTAATTCAAAACATGTTTGTTTATTGCTTATTCCATAAATTTGACATTTTTATATGCTAGCTTCCCCACTATTTTGTCACATATTCTACCATTATAAATACACTGATTATTAAACATGCAAATATTTATGAGATGACAACCGAAAGGATTTACTTTATTTTTATCACGAGTTACCCATACTCATCATCAATCTCTAATATATCCTCTAAGTGTTCATCATGTTCAAGAACAACACGACAGTTACCCATTTTGATGCTCTCTCCAGTTGTGGGTTCGATTCCGGAACAATGTCGGATCTTTGTGATATCATCAAATAAGCTATTACTGTTACAGCCTTACCTTAACATAGTCAGACGTGCAGGGTGGAGTAAGCGTAATATTCAAATGGGTGAATATCAATAGAATCACTTTGTCTCGTGATAACGCAATGTTCCATTCACAGCGTTCATTACCATTATAAATTGAAAGGTAATTCACAGATGATATTGTTCCGCTACTAGTTCTATATGTGCCTCCACACTGCTCGTCGTCTTGAGAAAGCAAACAGAAAATTATTCATCATTTTAGTCAACCAAACAGAATATTATTCATCATCTTAATCAAACAAACACAAAATTATTTGATATGTTAACAGATTTCTGGCCACAAAGGTCTATTACTACAAATCAGTCAGTATGAAAATGCCTTCTGGGCTAATGTTATCAGTTGCTTTGAAGCTGAATAACCATGTATGAAAATAACCTAAAAACTTGAATATTTTGAAAGTAATTTGACAGGGAGATGTTGCTTGCGACAGATTCCTGATGGCAGAGTTTTCAAAATTACTCCACCCACTCCACCCACGGCCAACCCACCCCAACCAGCCCCTCACTATCCCCCAACTCCCCAACCCCACCGCCAGTCCATCCTCCCAAACACACCCGGGTGACAAAATAGGTACACCTGGCACATTGTGCTATATTTCGTTTGACCATGTGTGTAACTTCTTTTGGACTATAGAAATAAATTAGATAGGTACAAACCTTCCAATTCTTTGCTCACTGCCTAGAAATGGAAATCCATGGTGTCCACCATACGATTTATCCGAAGATCGCAATTTTGTTCACAGAACAATGTACAAGACTCACCAAGCCACCAGATAATGTTCTAACAATACATACTTATATGTAATCCATCCCAGTCTGTAAAAATGTCATCATTGTTATCACAAGCTGATGTAATAATTGAAACCTATGAATCCAAGATGTCCACCATTGATTTTTGGCGAATATTCTGCATTTAAGAAGTGGGACAAACAGACTGAAAGCTTTAGTCTCACAGGCCGAAATGAATTAGCTGGCCTCTATTGCTCGAGACATCCACAAAGTCTTAGTGAATGTTGCCCTCATAAGTAGGTGAGAAGTGACCATCACCTAATATGCTTGCAACAAATCTATGATGCAGATGCCAAGGAACGGAGTGGTCTAGATGGGATAACAACGAAGACTAGTGACATTACAATACAGGTATATACTAAGCTCTTCTCAGCTGCTGTTTTATCAGCGTTTACGATGATGCTTGATCACAAGTTCCCTCCCAGAGATGGTGCCCTCCACAAAGCCGGTGAGATTCCAGTCATCAGAAACATAGAACAAGTACTGGGTATTAACAATGCTATAGGGGAAACCCCATATGTTTCTGAGAGTGACGACCTTTTCAGTATTGTAACAGAGGAACATGCACATCGGGAGGTACGTACACGCAGACTTGACACATATTAAGGAGATTGTAAACAATTCCGTTACCTATGCCATTTTTGAACAAGAGAAGAAAGTCATTAAATTAACAACATTTCAACTCTACACGAAACGCCAAAGAAATTTAGAAACCAACAGACATTTAAGGAAATCATTGAAATGGTGGCTTTTTATGATGATGGAGCAGATATCTTTGGAGAAAATGTTGATGTTATCAACACTGTTGGAAATTATTAGTGCAGTGCATTCCCTCTATCATTGTTCAATGAAGACGACACAGTGGAGAAATCCTGTTTTAGCTATGCCCCGCCCATCTTTAGCTAATCTTCACCCACACTTCGCACATGTTGGAATCGATCGATCCCCGAAATCTATGTCTATCAATTTCCAGCAAACTATACCAGTAGGCCGTTTAATATTTTGAAACTAATTTGACTGCGTGCTGTTGCTGCCAACAGGATGTTTATCAGTAAGTAAAGGCAGCAATTCGTAAAACAACGCTTAGTCCGTCACCAATTAAGCATTCCTGATGAACTTATCTACACCATTCATGACGTAATCAACACGGTACATAGTTGATTATGACGTCATATAATTGATGGGTAAACCAGGTCCATTTGTGTGAAAGGGACAAATATCAGCCTTGTGAAAATGATGTTAAAAGAAAGAAATGTGAAATCTGTTCCTAACCTTTCAGATTTGGGAGTGAACAGGGCCGTGGTGGTTGACGTTATGACTTCTATTAAGAATTGGTCTTTTAACAAGAGGTGGGGTGGGGTGGGGGTGGTGGAACTTAAGTACAAATGTAAATTACTGTCTACAAAGTTTGGTAGATTATGTTCCTGCAGAGATCCAGACCATAAATACATTCCTGGAGTTATAGGTCTGGAGACGTCAGCCGTATGTCACACGTGCGTCAATAGAGAAACGTGGCTGCACTGATGGGCAAGATCATTTGAACTTAACAAGCTTTATTCTGCTCAAGAAGAAGTCGACTTATTTTCTGTAGATCAGAATAATTCAGCTCAATCTCAAGGGGTGGGGGTGGGTGAAGGATTCGAAGAAGATACGAAAACGATATTTGTTATCGATCAAGTGGCATCATCTGTAACAGAGCTGGAATCAACTCAGAACGATTGCTGACACTGAGATAATTCTGCACACCATCCAGGCAATGCTTAATGGATGTTCAAGGGAAATTGTAAATCCTAATGACGCAGACGTTATTGTACCGTGCTTTACATATATTATGCACACATAGACTGTTTAACATGTTTGCAATAGCTATGTGTTCATTTGGATCATATCAGCTATCTGCCAATCACAGCAGCACCTGGACCATCACTATGCCACCGAGTTGCATTTTTCCACAGTATCACTGGAAGAGATATAACAAGTTACCCCAATTACACAGGAAATAAAGCATGGTTTGAGCCAATGAAGTCTATTGATATACCTGCCATTGTGATATTTCGTGTACATGTATTACAGATGGACTGGTTAAGACACGGGAAGAGAACCAGACCCGATCTCATCAACAACTGACCACTGCCTTAAATTCACGGCAGAGTCATTGTCCTGCAACTGCAACACAATTTGATCCAGCAAGAATTATTCACGTTCTCATAGAGGAGTGCCCTGTTACATTTGTTGCCGATGCACTGGAACACTTGGGAAATGTCAAGACAAACACCGATTCTGATTAAGAATGATCATATCTAACAGAAATCATAATATTGACGTTTTATGATAAGCATTATAACACGCTGACGTAACAGAATTGCCGAGTTAAAGCAAATGAATAGATCGATCTATATATAAATGGGTTTTTTTGTGTTTAGGAATGATCTGTGACAATAAATGTGGCTTTGGCCAAAATTGTAAGGTAGACATTTTGACTTAATAGTCTTTGCTTGTCACTGGCACCTTGTGATAACTATAATGACGTGTTGATGTGACATGTCAGGTTAGAAGAGATAGATGCACATAGTTTAGTACGTCATCAGACTGGATTACGAAATATATCCGAAATTTTGTCTTTCCTCTAACTCGAATGTCGGACACATTGAATTAATAGGCTGACCGTGGTACAATCAGTGTGTGATTGCAGTTGTAGAAACATCATACAGCTGCAATCAGTCATTCTTTGCTTTTGACCACTGTGTCTTGTCCTCAGCCGAAATCCTTAGCTTCCTCAGGTCCATTTTTTATTTGACTGTACCAAGTTTTGCTTTCTGGAGGCCGCATCGCAGCACGTATAACAGATGTATGCAATGATGTCCTCTCTTGAGCTTTGTTGGCTTCCATTAGAGCAAACTCCAATGTTGTCTGTGCTGGTGTGTCTTCTGACATCTTTAACACATGACATTGATGCCATTATACAGTCCATATATAGTTGCCTATGATGATAAGTGAACTGATAAATGATCTGAATTTTGATTTTCGGATAACTCGCATTGGTGGCCATTTTGGATTAATTGATTGGCGTTTGTCACAATCAGCTTGAATTCCTAGTATCTACATTTCAACATAGCTATACAGGTATCATCATATGACGTCATATAACGCCAAATAAAATAGGTGACATGTAAGATGACGTCATGCTCGATATAGTCTATCTTAACGCTTAATTATCTGACACGTTGTACGTGTCTTTAATAAGTTTTCTGTTGAATATTATGAAAGTAATTTAACTGGGCGCTGTTGCTATCATAGGCAGCAAAAGCTCTCAGTCAAATTAGGTTCACAATAGTTAACAGCTTACCTGTATAGGAAATTGATAATCATGGAGTTCAGAGATCGATCGATCTCAACACGGACGAGGTGTAGGTGGAGCTTAGATGGAAATGGTTGGGGCATGGCTAAAACTGGGAATGTTCATTCGTACATTTGACACACTTTTCCTGCTTCATGTCTTCTTCTTTTCGATCGCTGGTATCACACTTGGAGAGCCGTTCTCGAGATGAAATCTGTGGTTTTCTGCTTCATGTTAGAGTTATAAATACGTCATAATGATTGGACTACAGAGACTCTACAGAGACGTACACGTAATTGATTATGACGTCATATATTTGAGCGGCAGATAGGATGCCTCTATTGGGATTCTGGGACATCAGGGGGCAATGAGGTAAGACAGATAAGGTAATTTTTCACATTCGTCCATAAAGCCAGCAAACTCCAAGAAAATAGTACTGTTATAAAACCTGACATTGATGTCATTACGCAGTCCAAACAATGATGAGTAGTTCTAGTGTGAGCTAGAAACAGACAGCGATTCGACTACGAGGCGACTGATCGCTTCTGATAGTCAGTTGTCGTTTGTTTGAAAACATGCGTTGAAATTCAGTGTTGCTTCTTTCACAAATCTCTGTCAACCGAAATCGTATAAAAGGTATGGAAATCCATTCCACTCAGATTAATTTCGAACGCATAAGCGTTCTTACGCGTTCGTTTTCTAGCGCGTTCGTTTTCTAACGGGTTCGTACTTTAACGCTTAAAAGATTTCAACCAATGGGATTTCGCATAGTTTATGTGTATGTGTATACGCGTACACAATTAATTTAATTATAACCAATTAAAACATCCGTTGCATAATTGTAGATGAATTGCTATGACATACATAATTTTATAATGACTAATTAGGAAGATGTTCTTGTAACCTTGAGAAAACTATATGAGGCGCCTGGTCTCTTATCCTACTGTTGAGTTATTGTCTGGCTAAGCTAATTAAATTATCAGTTCTGTTTTGGAATTCAGTAGAACACGTATTAAATTCTTTTATACAGTTCAGCTCAGAAATAACTTTAGATTATTATATATGCTGTTGAATATGTTGATCATAATCGGATTGGAAGACAGGTAGCAATGTCTTCCAATCCAATTATGATCAAAATAGTCAACGCAACATCGAGTCAAATTCAAAATTGTAGTAGTAATGCAAATCTGTTTATAACGGACACCGTAGACACCATCATACTAACATAACCCACTCACATAGCTACAGTATTCGAACATCGTACTAACATACACCTACTCACATAGCTACGCTGTTCGAACAAATTACTAACATACGCCCACTCACATAGCTACGCTGTTCGATACGGGAACGTAGTGGGAGGGCGAGGATCGTGCAATAGGACGATGCATAGACACATACGTGTTTATATGTCTCTCGTAGTAGCCTAACAATTACAATTATTTCGCCTTTAGGGAAAATTATGAATAAAAATTGTTTCACAACGCAGCAGATAGAAATAGGGTTCGTAATTTAAGGTGACGCGGAATAAGGGACCCTTCAAATATACACCAATATGCCAGTGGTCTGTATTGACAGGTTAGACAATCTACACGTCTACGGAATGTCTGTTGCAACGTAATGCCGTGAGCGCGTTAGCGGTCTGAATCTAGGTCACGCTAGGGATCAATAAATTGATGGACTATGGTCATGGGTTGGACACTAAAATGAACAAATGTAGTAAGCTCCATTTAAAGCAATAAGCAAAAGGCTAGATTAAACTTGTTATGAATCAAACCAATAATTTCTTCCAATACCCGCCTCGTTAATTCATTCTTGTAATGACCCATCATGGGTTACCCGGACCATATGAACAAACGTCCCGCCTGAGTTTGGAGACGGTAGATCCCCATATAACTGAAAGTGTCGGCCCGGTATCGGCCCATCATCGGCCCAGTAAGCTGCGTTATCAGGGTCCAGTAGAACCAATTATTCAAATATGTGTCAAAAATATCTATTTTGAAAACAATGTTGCCGAAAGTGGTTGTTGTTGCGTTTTTACCCCAAAATTGGTACATGTCGTCGGAACCACACTCTGATCTCGCGTGCATTTACCCGAGTTTAGAAAAGATCCCTCCAGTAGAAGAGTTATTGAAAATGCGCTAGAAAGTCTATTTTGAAAACAGTGTTGCTGAAAGTTGCTGCTATTGCGTGTTAGTTTTTGCGCTTTACCTTTTAGCCCCAAAACTGGCATACGTATTTGGGACAAGATGGGCAAACATTCACCCAACGTTGGTGAAGATTTCGCCAGAAGAACTATTTAAAACTGTTTTAAGAAGAAGAAGAAGAAGAAAAAGAAGAAGAAGAAGAAAAAAACCCAACAACAACAACAACAACAACAACAACAACAACAACAACAAGCACTCCATGCTCGTTTATACCCTCGCGTCTATCGATATAGGTAACCAATTCCACTATAGGTAGGCATAGATAACCTATCTTGGAAGGCAGCTTACTTCGCACCTCAATGGTGGACTATTTGGCCATAGTTTGAAACATTAAAGTCACTTAAAGGTTCACATCAAGATGCTTGAAAATAACATTGTTAAAATTCTATACCTTTAGAGGCTTAAATTGTGTACCCCAATGCAATGAAACGAAATAAATCTTAACATTTGATGATTTCATTCCGTATAAATTAATATAATTTTTTCATTCTGAAGGTGAATTAGTAAGGACTCGCGTCTCTAATTCAGTTTGGCAACGTAAAAAAAGATATATTAATTCATGCAGGAATGAAATCATCATATCCTAAGATTTTCTTCGTTTGTATTGCATCTAGGCACTCAATTTAAGCTTCTAAGCTTATACAAGTTCAACAATGTTATGCAAGAATTTTGGTGTGAATGTGCACCTTTAATCAGCTACCTTTAAAGGCTGCTGCTGCTGCTGCTGCTGCTGCTGCTACTACCGCTACTACTACTACCGCTACTACTACTACTACTACTACTACTACTACTACTACTACTACTACTACTACTACTACTACTGCTAGTACTACTACTACTACTACTACTACTACTACTACTACTACTACTACTACTACTACTACTACTACTACTGCTGCTGCTGCTGCTGCTGCTGCTGCTGCTGCTACTACTACTACTACTACTACTATTACTTCTTTTTGGGGGGGGGGGGGGAAATCCGACGCTGACGCAGTCGGACAAACTTCACGGAGGAACTCCTTTGAAAACGCTTACAAACCCCTAGAAAAAAACCTGGTGAACTAGTAAGCCTGATTAATATTACATCAAAATAAAAAATAAATAACATATCTAACTAACGAGTATTAATACAATCTATAAATACATACCGCTTAAATGGTATAGATACAAAACAATAAGCTGATAAAGTCGTGATAGCAAAACAAAACTTAACAAAGGCATTACTATTCAATCCAGGTGTGGTAGTAGGCCCGTGCAGCGAGTGCAACTGTCCAACAATTGCGTAGCATAACATATATAGTCAGCAGGAAAATTACAGAAAAATAGATGGAAATAGATTGCGCTCTTGTTTACATTTTTGATTTACTTTGCTGTAAGGTTTTGTAAATTACCCAGGAACAAATAACCCTATAAAACCCTGTGCAAGTTTCTGAAATTACCCGAGACGATTTTATAATTCAATGGCAACTTACTTTATCGATTGATTATTAAATTACCCCAGTCTGTTTATTTGTTAACACGAATTATTAAACATAACAATATCAAAGTGCAGACTAAAATGAATTACAGAACACAGAATAATTAAAAGACACGGATAAATCAGCTGTAGTAATTAAATGATTTAGGCTAGTGCAGGCTCATTTATTTTTAGAGTTCCCAACTTTATTGAAACTATGTTTGTTTTGCACCATATGTCCTTGAATACTTTTCTTTACCATGCTGCTTTACTCTAAAATATTCGCAAAGAATATGATTCAGCAGCAATGAACGAAATATTGCAATTATTGCTCTATTGTGATTGCCCATAGATGGGTTTTTCGTCTGTGCACACCGATGTTTCCAAATGGCCCAAACACCTATGGTTAGCATTGTTATTAAAATAGTCCTTTCAGACTTTATGATATTTACACCGCTCGATCCAAATTCTCTAAATAAGACTACATGCATTTCTAGAACAATGGGCTTTGCTCCAAACTGTGCCAAGATTTGGCTAATATAGTCCCAAAATTGTGACGATATTGGACATTCCGCAAATAAATGCTCGATTGTTTCCTCGTCTGTTTGACATAAGTAACACCTATCAGAAGTCGTAATATTGCAATTGTATGTCAAGTGTCCCACCCATAGCCGTCGATGTAGTAATCGCCACAATAAATCACGAGCCATATTTGGTATGTATGGAGAATGAAAGATTTTCCATTCATTTTTCCAACTGGATGGTTTATAGCTTGAGTCATCCCATCTCCTAATTGCTATGGGAGGTGTTACTTGTTTTCGTCTCATAATGTGGTACCATTCCTTGGATCTCATCTTGTATTTTAACATCTCATCATCAAGAACTAGCGCAGGTTGTGGAGTCAAACTATTATTATTTACATTCGGCAGACGAAACCATTCAATTGGTACAGCATGTTTTATTTAATTTAGCAACCGTTGGACATCTATATGCCTCATATGTGTTTTTCTAGCTACTTCTTGCATTGAAATCCATCTACGTGTTTGAGGACGTATCATATCAGATAAATGTTGAATGCCATATTTTGCAAAGGACGCTAGATAAAGTACTGCATTGTTATAACATATATTACTATTGCCCCACAATTGCTGTTCTAATACTTCCTTCCAGCACGTAGGTGGAGGCATGTATCTGTCAAATATTTCTAACTCCTTAACTTGATCTTTAAACACATCTGGTATCATTTGGCTATTCGGAGGTGGCTTCTTTGAGGTAAAAACATGCTCCGCCAGAAATGGTTCTACAATTCTCTCCATGAGAGCTCGTGAAACACAGGCCCATGTCTCATCTGATGTAATAAGATCATTCAAAAATTTTAACCTTAAAGAAACACATTTCACTTTAATATCAATTAAATCAAGTCCTCCTTCTAATGTAGCATTACTGAGAACACGATGGGAAATGATTCTTTTCTTCCCATATGAATGACAATATCTACTCATTAACCTCCTTTTCTACATGTTTTGGCATGTGTACAACAGATGCTGTATACCATAGCCCAGATAATACCAAGTTGTTGACAACAAACACTCTACCAAAAATTGAAAGACGACGAGGCTTGCAATTTGCTAATATTCTCTTAAGCTTAGATACTCGTTCATTCCAATTTTGTGTTGTATTCGGTTTCCTGCCAAAATAGATGCCTAAAATCTTAATGGTATCATTAGACCAATTGATTTCAAGTGGCTTGTCATTCCACTCTTTCCATGGCCCCAAAATAATCCTTTGGATTTTCCTTTATTGATTTTCAAACCAGATGCATTTTGGAACTTTTCTAGTACGTGGTTTAAAATTGCAAAATCATTGTTTGAACTAGCAAACACAGTTGTGTCATTAGCGTATTGTGACAGCTTAAGTGGTCTTTCTATGCCACGAATACATATGCCTTGAAAGTTATTATTTTACACAAACCATGTTATGATCTGAGAATGCGACTGGCTTAATATTAACATCTCTCCAGTACCCTGTCAGCAAACTATTCATATAAATTCTGTCGATCCTTGAACCACCTTTACCATCTGCCAAAAAACATGTAAGATCTTTACCATGAGGTTTTGATATTCTATAGGTGTCAACTAAATTTTCATTATCACATATTTCTTTTAAGAGTCTATGTGATGTATCAGTATAAGTTGAAGTTGCATTCCTGTCATTTTCTTTGTCTATGACACAATTAAAGTCACCACCCATTACTAAGTTTTCAGTGATGTTATCTAGTGCTGTTGTAGACATCTCATTGAAAAAATTACGACGTAGTTGATGAGATGCAGCTGCATATATACACAGCAACGTGAAACGTGTTTGTTGTATATCTAGCGTGACTCTTACCCAGCGACCTGCACCTGATACTGAAGAGATTATATTTACATAGGCTGAACAACGAGGGATTATAACAATTGCTACGCCTGCACTATTATCTTGAGATAACGAATAGAATATTCTGGATCCAGAAATCTTTTCTAAATTATCGTATGATTCTGACTTCTGAATTTTTGTTTCCTGTATCAAAGCAATGTCAATCTGCTCATGTTTAGTCTCTAGTAAGTGACGCTGTTTTATGTCACTATTTAAGCCTTTACAATTGAGTGTGCAAATTAGCATAAAAAGTAATAAAATGATGTGTAAAGCCGCCATTATTAAGCTAACTAGAGTTTGGGGTTTTTTCTACCCTCTCTTAGACCATTTACCTATTTTACTCGCAACCGCTGCACTACTTAGCTCAACTTTTTCCAAATGCTTATGTTTTAATATATCTGAATCATGACGCAGGTGCCTATATTTAACCCCTTTTGCCATCACATATGGAACTAACACCTCTCCTGCCTCTGACCTGTACATGACCATTTCATCGGGTGATTTAGAACTCTGTGTTTGAACGGATACATCAGATTCAGCGACTGACATATTATCGTCTTCTATATCACTTTCCTCTATTTCTGATTCAGAACTCTCTCCATCTTTCTGTCGCTTTGTTTCACTCAATCGATCCAAGACACCAATTACTTTCTCTATATTATTTAAATCGTCTAGATTGAGTGTACTCAGTGGAAAATCAAAGTTAGTTTCAGTATCTTGAGACCTGAATTATACTTGTCCTAAATTGAAACTCTCTTCCAGAGGGTATTGATCAGCATCTTCAACTTGTGTGGAATTAACATCTCTGACATCAGACTTGGATTGACTTGTTACTGGATTAAGACTTAGCCCCTCATCTAGAGCCTCTATTTCAGCGCCTGCAACTACAGCGATTGGATTCTTAGTTTTTTCACCATGCTCCTCATTAACATGGACTTCAGCTACAATCTCAGCAACTACTGGTTCGATGACATTTTCTTTAGCAACGTGCTTCCCATTAACATGGATTTCAGCTACAATCTCAACAGCTACCGGTTCTATGACATTCTCTTTAGAGACAATTTGCTCTGCACTTTTATCAGCACCCTTTTTGACATATTTGTTCTGCGGGCATCGCCACTTAAAATGATCAGATGATCCACAAACTAGACATTTGTTTTTGTTAGGGCAATCTGTTGCAAGATGCTCTGTGCTTAAGCAGGTTCCACACTCTTTGATTTGCCCCATGTACCATAAAGGCAAGATAAATCGACCATCTATCGTAACCTTACCTGGGAGACGTTGTTCTACCTTTTCGAACCAAATTCTTCTGATGCCATTTTCTAACGTTCGATCAAATGGATAGGTCTCGTGTTCTACTTTGTCCACTTTGCCATATTTGATCAATTCATTGATAACCCGTTCATCTGGGATCTCTAATGGAACCTTCATCTGGACTAATAGACGATCAGAATTTATTTCCTCCACATTACACACCTCACCCTTCATGACAAGGACCTCGTCGAGCAACTTTTCCTTTACACTTTCATTAACTACTGTGACATTCCATACTGATTTGGAAAAGGTTAATGAGACCTTGAAGGACCCGTGGCCCTGCCCCAACTACATCCTTCAACCCATGATACACCTCAATTGCCGAAACACCCCAAGCCTTTGTCGTGATTTTAAGACTCAGGGTACGCTTATAAGAGGTTGCCATGGTGTTTTAATAAAAGAGGAACCCCATACTACTGCAATATATAAGGGGTAATACAAATATATAATACCAAGACGTCAGGGAAGAGCTAAACACTAAATAAATAGTGTCCCCTTTTGAAACCCTGACACCTACTAACAAATATACGAATAGATAATACAGTCTTTCTAAGTGGTTCACTAACACCTAACCGATTAAAGTGGTTTCCTAATGCATACTAACATATTACAGTCATATATTTGTTAGTCTGTTCGAGTTGACCTGGGACAGCCTATAAAGATTTATATAATCAAAGTACTAGGCTTGCGCTTACAAATGACAAAGGAATAAAATCAACTCACTCAAGCGATCTTGCCAAAATATAATGCGCTAGCCAACGAACTAGCATACTGGCGCGGGAAGAAATGTATCGCATTGACCACAGTAAGTGGCGTCCTATTAAATGGCGGAATCCGCCAGCTAAGAGGAGTGCCTTTATCAAATGGAGAAACTAAATCCGCTCCAACCAAGACAAGAATTTACAAATTAAACATAAAGTTTGAATGGAAATATTAATACGAAATATATGTATAAAATTTATCTACAAAATCGCGCTCGAAACTAGCAAATTCGGGCAGCAATTGCAGAGCTAAATAAACGCGTGCGTTCACTTCGACTACTACTACTACTACTACTACTACTACTACTACTACTACTACTACTACTACTACTACTGCTACTACTACTGCTGCTGCTGCTCCTGCCTCTGCTACTACTACTACTACTACTACTACTACTACTACTACTACTACCACTACTACTACTACTACTACTACTACTACTACTACTACTACTACTACTACTACTACTACTACTACTACTACCACTACCACTACTACTACTACTACTACTACTACTACTACTACTACTACTACTACTGCTACTGCTACTGCTGCTGCTGCTCCTGCCTCTGCTACTACGACTGCTACTACTACTACTACTACTACTACTACTACTACTACTACTACTACTACTACTACTACTACTACTACTACCACAACCACTACTACTACTACTACTACTACTACTACTACTACTACTACCACTACCACTACTACTACTACTACTACTACTACTACTACTACTACTACTACTACTGCTTACCACTTACTACTACTGCTACTACCACTACCACTACTACTACCACCACTACTACTACTACTACTACTTACTACTGCTAGTGCTACTGCTACTGCTACTAAATGGATAAAGAAAAATCGAGACCAATTAAATGCCAATCAAACAATACATATAGGCTGCGTAGGCAAAGATCTATTTCTGATTACCGAGTTCATATTATCAACGTGCAAAACATTATAACGACTTGAGTGGAGCTGCCATTCCTGATCAGGCAAATTATCTTTCTTCGGTGTCCATACGCTTTTGGGTGCCATTTTGACAAGATAGATACGTGTGTTAAGTCACATGCTTATAATGGGAATTGTTGTTGGTCAATTGTAATTGCATGGCAAACGACGTCCGAGGGACAAAAAATGAACATGTTCATTAACGTAAGATAACCGACTATTGACAGGCGATACCATAAAATCGTTGTTTTCACATCCCGTCGGTGTTGGTTTTGGAAGCAGACCAAGGCGATGCCAGACCAATGCGACTCATCGCATTGGTTTCACGTCGTGTCGGCTTGGTGTGTGTTGACTTAATTAGTGAAAGCGACTGCTTCGGTCATTTTATTTTGGAAGCACACATCCGCCAATGCGACAGCGAGGCGATAGAAAGTGACGAGTTATCGCAACAAGTTGCTTACTGGTAGACTTATCATTGTTGTGTCGTGATTTCAAGCACATCGAACAAACTAGATAATACACCTTGCCGACGCAAGAGGGCGTGTTTATATTTAATCACCCAACGTGTATATCATGTCACTCCGGGCACGTCTATGCCGCATACGCTTATATGGTACATATAAGTATTTATAAAATTTCTCCCAAAGATGTCATATAGAGCAAGGGTGTGTTTGCAATTCTTGAATTAAGTCCTTTTCCTCTTCACTCATCCACGTGTTTCTTTAATTATACATTTTGGAAGATGTACTCTCAATGACACGTGGAACATGTACCTGACATGTGGTTTAATTATCAATAGTGATTAGTCAGTAGATCGCTCGTTGCTGGCGACCCGTTAACTACATGAAAGTTTTTCAAGCGTATTTGAAAACAGACGACGAGCTGCGATTAGCAAAATATACCGTTTTCATATCGCATCGCTGTCGGTTTTGCGGGCACACTAGCGACAGGTAACCGATAATACAAAATTGTATCACGGTCGCGTCGTGTCTGCGCAATGTGCAGCGGTTTTAAGTCCCAGATTAGAGTCCGTCGTATCACCGTCACGCAGCAATTTACATGTCGTTATCGCATCGTCATCAGTGGCGAATCCAGGGGGATGTCCCGGGTGGCCATGACCACCCCCCACTCCATCCCCAGGAAAGAACATAAAAATTTCAACATTTATTTCTTCCATAATTTGTTCTTTGACGATCACCCTGTATCGAAATGCTACAAGCAAAACAAGTCAATGAGCAGTAGTCGGCGCTAAAATAGTAAATGATGCAATAATTTTGATTGGTCCGCCAGTCAACCTACATACGCTACATTGTTTTCCGGCAGAGGAAAGCATCATGTCTAAGCGAGATATTAGATCATATTTTCATCATCCCAACAAGTATGTACAATAATATAATACAGTATAATGCTTGCGTAATTTGGAAGAAATAATGTGGCTTCGATTGACTAATTAAGTTCATGGATTTATATTATTATAATCTATGCGCCAGAGTGCCCTACGTAATAGGCCCTAAATTTAACCACGCTCCATCATGACCAAGAATGGGGAGTGACGTAGGAAAAGTATATACAGTCTGTCTCATAAATTTAGAGGAGGAAATCTAATCTCATGTCTGTTTTCATGAACTTACTTAGTGAAATGCTGGAAGGAAATGGCCGACCTCTTCAATTCTTTATTATTATGGCTCTAAGCTTATACATGTATGTATGGTCGGTGTGGTTATGAAGTCAGTGTGTGTGCATGCGTACGTGCGTGTGTGTATGTGTATGTGCGCGTGCGTGCGTACGTGTGTGGAGAGTTGGGGGGGGGAAGCTGCGATAAGCATTACACTTCCACATTATAAGTGATGTTAAATAGTTTGATATTAATCTTTATTTTTACCATCTCCCCACTGAATGTGGTGGGAGAGGTGTGGATGTATTGTAATTGGGACTGTTTGTCTGTCTATTTGCATGTCTGTCTGCATGTTTGTTTGCCAGTCTGTCTGTTTCTCTCTTTGTCCACAGCTGTACATCGAAGACCACTGGTCCGATTTGCCTCAAATTTTAGCATAAGATAGAGCGATCCACGCCAGTGCACTGTGGTGGGGGTGGGGGGAATGGGGGTGCAACAGAAAAATCTAATAAACATTTTAAAAATCCGAAAATATCCAGAAATCTCAGTTTATAATTTTGGTTGGTTGCTTTTTGAGTCCGCAGTAACCTTCAGTCATATTAGATTTAAAATAGTATAAAGTATTGCATAAACGGTATCAAAATTGAGTAAGGCTTTGATCACCTTTAAATATTAAACAATTACAATTATGTTCTCATGCGACAGCGAATTGCAGAGACCGACAAATGTGATAACGCCTCTTCTTGTTCTGATCCCAGCACTGGCAATTCTACTCATGAAGGAATTGCAGAGACCGACAATGGTGACAAAGGCCCTTCTTGTTCCGATCCCAGTACTGGCAATTCTACTCATGAAGGAATTGCAGAGACCGACAATGGTGACAAAGGCCCTTCTTGTTCCGATCCCAGTACTGACAATTCTACCCATGATGGTGCTAGTCACAGTTTCAGTGCCATCAGCAACGATGATGCAGCACTACTTCCTAATTATAATAATGATGTAAAACTGAATGATATTGGAACTGTTGAAGACACACGTATTGACAAAGTAAACTATGAAGCGAAATATACACTCCTTAGCAGTCATTTTAACCCTACAAAAACATATAAATTTCCAGTGCTTCGCTATACAGAAAAACTGTCAATAAATATTAGACAGCGGTGTTTTCAGCTTGAATGGCTTGATAAATACAATGGCTTAGTGTATTCGCCAGCTCGTGAAGGAGCCTATTGTATTTATTGTGCCTTATTTGGCGACCATCAGTGCGGGAAACTTGGTACACTTGCCACAGTGCCATTGATGTTGAAGGATGTGCAACGAGCCACTGCAAAACTTGGTAACACTTTGGTTCTGATAATATGAGCCCAAGGGAAACACATAAAATAGCAAAGGAACGAGCTGTCAACTTTTTGTCTATAATGGATAATAAAACTAAAGATGTGAAATCACACATTCTTAGTAAACGAGCACAAAATATAGAGCATAACCGTGTTGTATTAAAATCTCTGATAGACATAGTTCTTCTGTGTGGACGCCAAAATTTGGCATTACGGGCTCATTGGGATGATGTGAAACATTATGTAGGTCATAACCATGGGAAAAAAACTGTCCTGTAGGTGGGGCTTAGAATACACCTTCCTTATCCTCTGCGTGTCGTAAGAGGCGACTAAAGGAGGTAAGAGTGAGGTAACCCTGACAGAAACCTCGAGTGCTGAAGACGGAGGTTCCAGGCCGCACGGCGCACTCTAATAAACCATGGATCCACGCACTTAACGCTTATGATCATGTCGATAGTCACTTTAGGACTGGCGGTATGATCAGCGAACGAAAAGAAGAAGACCATGGGAATTTTAATGCTCTCGTTGATTTACAATTGCCAGTGGAAACACTGTTTTAAAGGATTATCTAGACAATGCACCAAAGAACTGCCATTATGGATCAAAGACCATTCAAAATGATGAGATTAACGAGGTTCTAAAGGATTACATAAGAGACGAGTTCAGTGCGAAGGTAAAGACTGCTACATACTTTTCAGTTTCTGCTGATGAAAAAGCTGACCGAGGCAATCAAGAGCAGTTGTCTGTATGTTTACGGTACGTCGATTCAGAGTGCAAGATTCATGAAAGTTTTATCGGTTCCATCAATGTCACAGGACAGACTACAGGTAGAGAACTTGCAGAGTGCATTAAAGAGACGTTACTAACATGGATATTGACTTTAACAACTGTGTTGGCCAGACATACGATGGTGCCGGAAATATGGCTGGTATCAGAAACGGTGTTGCTGCAATAATTAGACAGACCTCCCCAAAAGCAGTTTACATGCACTGTGCTAGCCATTGCTTAAATCTCTGTCTCAGTAAAGCTGCAAGTGCCTCCTCGTACTAAACATGATAGACATTACTGAAAAGATAGTGTCGTTATACAATTTTCACCGAAACGAAATTCAAACTTGAAAAAGTGGGTTAGTGACAAACCCCCAAGTAGTTCTAAAACGAAACTTTTAGATACATGTACAACACGTTTCATCCAGAGACATGATGCATTGGAAACATTCACTGCACTATATCCTGCAATAGTTGCTTCTATGGAGGAAATGAGCACAACCAATAGTTTTAATAGGGGCACGTCATCTGATGCAACATCTTATATCAATGCTGTTACTAGTTACCAATTTATCACCACAATGGTTATTGTTAAGAACTATTTGGCTTATACCAAAGGTATCAGTGTGAGTCTTCAGAGTCGTACAGCTGGCATCATAAGGGCATACACAAATGCTCAGAATGTAATTAATACAATCCCATCTGTCAGAGAAGATATTGAAAATCACTTTGATGACTGGTTCACAGAAGCCAACACACTTGCTGATAAGAACGGCATTGAACCGTGTATTCCTCGTCGCTGCACCAGACAAACGAAGCGTGCTAATACGCCAGTAGATAGAGCAGAGGATTACTACAGACGAATTCCTTATCTGGATGACATAAGTGCACAACTGCACGAGCAATTAAGTACAATAGGTCAGAGTGTTGTTAAGTGCATGCATCTCGTGACAAATATGCTTGACAAATCAGTTGATATAAAGAAATTGGTATCCGATTTCTTGTCATTTTATGAAGAGTTAGACTTGTTTTAGCTTGCAGTTGTTAACGCAGAAATTGATCTCTGGAAGAATTTATGGAAGGATGTCTTGGAAACAGAAAGACCTGCCACAGCATTTACCGCATTGATTTTCTGTAATAATATGGAGTATCCAACTATCCATAAAATTCTAAGAATTATGTGCACCCTTGGGGTTACATCTTGCGAATGTGAGCGATCTAACAGTGAACTCGGTCTTCTAAAATCGTACCTCCGTGCAACGATGGGACAGGAAAGAATGAATGGACTGGCTTTACTACACACACACACACACACACACACACACACTATTCTATGGATATTGACTAAAATGACATTGTAGATAGGTTTGCAAGGAAACACGCTAGACGTCTTAAGCTGAATAACATATTTGTAGAAAAGGTCACCAGTTCTTAATTATTAAGCGATCTTACCCTAGTTATTTTAGCAATGTTCAGAACATTGATAACATAACTAGCGTAAGTTCGCTTAATTCCAGTGTCGATTCGTGGAATCAGTTATGAAAAATGGCTATAAATTTGAAACCTGTAATTCATTTTAATACATTCTTCAATAATGTATATTTTTCCGTTCAAGTGCTAAGCCAATCACATTTGGTTTAATGACAGTGCCATATTTCATCTTATAGTATCATGTTTTATAAGGAACATTGTCACAATACCATCAAAGACGGGACCTCAGGTCATTAGTTCACCTCTTTGCTTGTATCCCGAAAATGTTCCTTATATTGTAAATTATATTGAAACTTTTCCAGAAAAAGATGGGCATTGTCACCTACAATTTATTCATCATATTTATCTCCATAAATGCGTGAGATGCATTCTGAGAGCATCTAGAGTTCACATTTTTTCTGGGGAGGACACCCCCCCCCCCGAACGCCCCCCCCCCCCACGCCTGGCCACTCCATTCACAGATTTATGGATTCGCCCCTGTTGATTAATTTATACTTGTTTGCTTTTCGTTGGAGTGACCGGTGTGCGATATTGTCTAACCAATCGCCCTTAATAGAAAGAAATGTTCATTCTGCCTTGTTTCGCGCAAATTAATTTCTAAAATACGTAACCAAATATTTTAAACGTTCAATAGCGATGTTATTATCAACTATTCTTGTATCAGACGCATAAAATGGGATCTGAGTGGGTTGAGTGTTACCTGCAAAAGTGCATATATTATTTACCGTTATCACGTGAGTGACCATGTTTCACCAACCTGAGGGCTTTTACAACATATATCTAAACTTCGGAAATGGTTCTATCGATACACCTCGGTACCAAATAAGCAAGTATTTGTTAAATATCTTTAGACTAATGTTTAAAAATATTAAAGAGCATAAGGCTTTTTACAGGACACGCGGCAATGTTGCCATTGTTGACAAAGGCCATGAAGATAAGGAATCATACCAGGAGGATAATGAATCGGATGGTCTTTATTTGGAGGTCCAATGTATTGCTTTCATGATTTATATAGAGGTGGTCAAAAATATATATAAATGGTTTTAAAGCAGGTTACGATGTATTTCAATTTCACTTAAATAAGTTCATTGAAAATATTTGGAAATAAATCTCAATAACATGTGATTTTGGAATCATAAATTCAAAATGGCATCACCAAATGATAAGTCGTTAAGTCGTCTTATCTCGTCGGTTAGTGTGCGGTCAATAACGACACGTCGCCGACATGACGTAACAAATACACGATAGCTAGCGACAGCTGTAAGGTCGTGTCGCCGTTAGGTCGGTCTAGCGTGCCTTTTAGCTAATTAGTGATGCGATATTTTAGTGCATTTGAGATGTATAAATCGTACCTGAGAGATCATGCTCACAAATATATCCTGACACCAAAGAGGCGCTCTTGCACGATACGCGATTCCAGTACAAGATTCTGATACCAGCAAACACGTTAGCGTAAGAAACACTTATGCAAACGCAATCAGATTCAGTAAGTATCTCTAAAATGAATAAAGAAAGAAAGAAAGAAAGATAGAGAGAGCGGAAGGAAGGAAGGGGGAGGGAAGGAAGGAAGGTGGTCAGGAGGGATGGAGGGAAGGAAACAAACAAACAAACAAACAAACAAGCAAACAAGCAAGCAAGCATGCAAGCAAGCAAGCAAGCAAGCAAGCAAGCAAGCAAGCAAGCTAGAAAATAAATAAATAAATAAATGAGTGGGTGGGTGGGTGGTTAGCTGTATATGCGGTGGGGTGAGTGGTTGGGTTGATGGGTGTGGATGGATGAGTGGATATATGGATGAATGACCGAATAAAAATAAATTGGTGGATGGATGTACGGATGTATGGATGGATAGATGGACTGGCAAGTGAGCGGACGGGCCGACGGGCGAGCGGCTTGTTGAATGGATGGATGGATGGATGGATGGATGGATGGATGGATGGATGGGTGAATGAATGAATGAATGAATGAATAAGCGAACGACTGACTGACCGACCGACTGACCGACAGACCGACTGAGCGGACGAGCAAACGAACCAACAAACCAGCAAACCACAAAATCCACAAACTACCAAACACACCAACAAACCCGTGAACAAAAAAATGAACGAACGAACCAACAAACGAACGAACAAAACAATGAACCAACGACCCAATGAAAGAACAAATGAACGAACGAACGAACGAACGAACGAACGAATGAAGGATTGAATATACCGACCAACCAAGAAGCCAATCAATCAACCAATCAACCAACCAATCAACCATCCAACCAGTCAGTAAGTCAACCTATCAACCAATTAAAGAACTAATGAACAAAATAGCCAACCAACCAACCAACCAACCAACCAATCAACCATCCAACCAACCAACCAACCAATCAACCATCCAACCAACCAACCAACCAACCAACCAACCAACCAACCAACCAACCAACCAACCAACCAACCAACCAATCAATAAATCAATCAATCAATCAATCAATCAGTACGCAAATTATTTTGAATCTCTTAATAAGATTTAGCCATTAAATCGGTAATGTCTCTTACCTGTCTCTAGTCGTGTATACTCATAGGGTTCCCCTGTTATCCATCTCCAGTCACCAGGCGCAAATCTCCGTAAGCCTATCAAGTACCGCGCAAAGATCCCAAGAAAATGTATCAGCTTATCTTCCTGTTGACCACTCGTAATTGTTAGTAAGTGAGCTCTGATGGCACGACATTCTCTGACAGCCACGTTGTATGGATAATCATGTTCAGTCATTTTGAACTTGAAGGCTTTCACACATGTTTTTATTACACCTGCATCGAATTTACTTGGTTTCCACCCAGGATTGCACGGCATCGGTACTGTAATGGAGCAATCCAGTTTTAGCTATGCCCCGCCCTTTTCTAGCTAAGCTCCACTCACACTTCGCCCGTGTTGGGATCGATCGATCCCTGATCTACCTGACTATCAAATTCCAGAAACCTATACAGGTAAGCTATTGAAAGTTTTGAAACTAATTTGACTGGGTGCCTGTGGCAGAAACAGGACCCAGTCAAATTAGTTTCAAAATATCCAACAAACCGTATATTAAATAGTAAAGACGAATTCATCTGCCACATTCATGACGTCATTGATTATGACGTTATCCTACACGTCACTGTGCCTGTTAAATAGGCCGGTTTGACAAAACTATTACGGCAGAAATACATTCATACTGTATATATCGCTCTTAGTTTATTGCTGAATATAAATCTACTTATAAAAATAATTAATACATATATAAGAGGAATATATCTTCTTTCAAATGACACCAAATGCTTTATCCTATGATAAAAATCATATATTTGTGCCACCTTTTGTATGTGATGTCGAAATACAACTGGTCGAAAGCCGATTAATATATATTTAGCAGTACATCTGAAAAGGGGCATGGCAATATATGAAAGACATTTTATTTTGACACAACCATCATTTTCTCATTAATAATACAAAACTCTTCAAGAAAAAATAGGTTGTCCTTTGTTCTAAGATAGGTTGGGGTTGTTCCCATTTTAGGCCCCTTTTGAGATTTGGCCGCTGCACCACTAATGTCAGTCTCGCACCAGATTTGCGTAGCATGCCTATTAGTCCAGTCAATCTAGGCCAAACATATTTTAACCCGGAACAAATTGCAACAGAATTTTTTTACCTCGCTCAGTGTATAGGGGGGCCATCATGTACAACATATCAAAAGTCCTCCAAAATTCCAATAGGGGAAAGGGTAAAATTTGCATAATTATTACCTGATTTGGGCCATTTCACCTGAAAAATCCATTTTTCTTTATTTCTTTAAAACCGGTATGTAATATATGTGTGACTGGGTATTTTTGGACTTTTTTAGTAATAAATGAATACGATTGACATATTCTCCACAAATTAAATGTATTGTGTTATGCCACTTGCATGAATTTACCTAATACCATCATTGATATTGATACAATACATATTATATTTTATTATGTCACGGTATTGTGTGTTTCTAAGCTATGCTAAGATGAAATAGTATGGCATAGGTACCTGGTTTCTACTAATTTCATCTTGCATCAATTATCCAAGTCGTCTTCCTCAATGAGCGTTATTGAATTCGAGCAACTGAGACCCTTACAGTCTTCGCAGGCGGATGTGCAGCTGAGCCCATGTTTTCTAAAAGTGCATCTCTTTGATTCACAGCCAGTTTTGCAGCTGCATCTAAATGAATACAGTAAATCGTCAGGTGCTGCCAGCATGTCAGTCTTAACAGGCAGCATTTGGTGGTTGAGAACTTTCCAGCCCCATTCTGTTGGATCCTTATCTCCAGCATCTCCTCTCCAAACTTGAATTTGGTAGTACACGCGAAGACTGTGAAACTTTGCGGATGCGGGTGTTGGTGGTAAATCTCGTGCTTCAACATACTTGGAACTTTTTGCAACCTTCTCCCTGAATCGCTTGTATCGCAAAGCAACTAGACTATCCATTGAAGTGCCATTGTATAGAATAAGCATTGCCTTCTCACCTGCTTTTATCACGTCATCTTTATTCGCATTACTCATTGTAAACACTTCAGCAATTTGAGAGAGTTCTTTGCAGCACTGGATTTTGCTAAGGGATGCAGATTTTCCAATTCCATAAAGCCTAGATGTTGAGTCACAGCCAAGGATAGCATGGATAAATAACAGCTGTGAGCACAAACAGAACCCGAGTTTTTCCTTTGCCATTTTGATATTCCACAGTCCGGTTTTCTTTGCATTTTGCTTTGGCTCTGGTCTGAAAAATAGCTGACAGCCATTCATATCAGTATGGTATAGAAGCAACACCAGTAGGTCGGTATCGTCTCCAACAAGAGCAGTATTTGTTGACTTTGAAGCCAAGATAGCCGTTTGCGTAATTAAGACATCAGCATCACCGCTTGCCTTTATCGTTAAGCATCCAGCCTGTTCGAGAGATGAACTTAAGATTGATATGAACCGATGTTTGTTCTGCTTGTTCCTAAGAAAATCAGGCTTACTCAGAGTTACACCTGTTTGCGGAGTCAGTACAACAGTTGCGCCTGATCCACGTGTTCGCCTCTTATGTGTTACATCTTTTATGTCTGGGCCTTGGTCATAACCATCAAAAACTACTGTAGCCTTTCCATATTTGCTTATGCAATATTTTACATATCTTTGACAAACATTTGCAAATGTCTCTCCACGCTGCCATGGAACACGGTGTAATAGAGCTCCTCCATCAAGCACATAGTGGACAGAATCTGGAAGGACTGCATCTTCATTTTGAATTAATTTCCACAATGCATCAGCAAGTGCCGGCTTATTTGCTTCCCATGGAAGAGATGAATTATCAAAGAGTGCGGGCGGATGAGTGCACAACTCATACTCAAAATAAGATGCTGAATTCCCTTTTGATCCATTTGTAGCAATTAAACTGAGTCTTTGAAATAGGAGTTGTGGATCAATTTGTACACATTCATCATCAATCTTGAGAGATGTTTTGGATGCTAAGGTAATAGCTTGTCTCTTTCTCTGGAACGAAATGCTTGATACACATTGGCCACACATCGAATTAATAATTGATTCTCCAATATCTTTAGCATCGTCAACATTGACTGATTCATGTGCAGACAATCCACTAACAAGTCCTCTAAGAGAAGGGTCTGGTCCAAATGGATTCAGTTCACTAAGGATTTTGAGAATTTTGTACGTATCATCCATATCACGCTTTATTCGAGGTTGTGTGGAATCTTTGTGTTGTTCACTTGAATCACAGTTTACCCCAGAGAGCTCTTGCATTGCATTACACACATCTGCACATGCGGGCATAGACAACAACCAAACAAGACGCTGAAGTTATGTAATTCCACGACCTCGTGTTAGACCACCACTTGACTTTACACTTCTCATAAGGACCTGCTCAATAACTAGATCAGTAGATAACCCTGCCCAATACCTATCACTTCGATGAATGACATGATGACCATTGAGGAAGCTGGTGTGTATATCTGGATGACTTTCAGGTATTTCTAACATCTTTTGTAAATATACATATGCAGATTGGCGTACAGATTATGTCCAGCGGCTGCAAAATATGGAAGCATCTCACGAACGGTCTGAAGGTGCATGTTCCAATCACCAGTTCGTTCTGCCTTCATGAATTTGCGCAGAATGTCAACCAACTCCATATACAGAAGCCAGAGTCGTGCAGTCCTCTTATCTTTCATGACCACCTTCTCTGAGTCTAGTTTGTCCTTGACATCATGTAATGCATTTTCCGAGGACAATCTTGTAGCTACATACGGATTTTTGATAATGTCATCATAGAGCTCTCCAACTGTAACCAGACTTTTATTTAGGGAACTTTCAATCGTTTCATGTCCTGCAACATTATCATCATTGTCAAACAATTCTTTTGAATGCATTGCAGCGGAATATTCTACTGTGTCAACTTCAGCATCTGCAATTGTAGGTAGTGGTAGGTTGTATGCATTTGCAATCAAGATTGTACTGAGAGAAGCAAAAACCATGAGGTGTCCTCGAACTGCTCGAGAAATTGCCTTTCCACTAAGAATGTGTTTGACAGCATTCTCAGCGTAGACTACCTCTAGAATAGGCGCAAGACCGCTTCCTGCCATTAAGTGACCAATGCAGCCAAGGAAGCTCATCTCCATATGAAGACCTCCGAGTCTTAGAATAATTTGCTTTAATGGACTCCTGCTCGGCTCAATCTCTATGATAGTCATAGCTTTCCAAAATAAGGGCTGATCAAATGTAATCACGGGTGCAACATGGTATCGGTTTGCCTGTTCACAAACATAAGTCAAAGTGGAAAAGATGCAGGTCATGTTACTTGGCTCTAGATCTATCATCGGAAGGAAAATAACAGACGATTTACCTGGATAAACTCCTTGGTGAACAGTTTGCATCATGCCAGACCATGACTGTCTCCTTGAACGCAGAAACAAAGAGAAATTCCAGAGGATGTCAATGTCAGCTGTTGGGTCTGTTTGTTCCATCGCAGTTAACTCCTTAAAGGTCAATGGGAAGTTCCTGGTATGCTGAGACTCAAAGTTCCTGATACAGATCTAGCCAAATTGCTTGATATCTTCAGATGTTACATTTATCCTTGGAATAAGTTTGCACGAAAGGTTTCCTGGTGTAACTGATGCAATGATTCCCATTCCATGAAATGTATTATGCCCATCTATTGTGCAAATATTGTGATCCACATTGTCGCCAACAAACTGAATTAACTCGCCTGATAATGGCTGTGGTAGATCTCCACCATGAAGTGATGCACTGCGCTCAAACCTCTGTATCTCCGCGTATGAACATCCAAATCCGTGCTTGTACAAGGTGTCAACAATAAATCTAGATCCAAATTTATGGTGCATCTCACATGACAGCCCGAACTGCAAAGGTGCCAAAATAACTCTAGGACGAGTTCCTTGCATAATAGCCTGTCCAACTGATGCCTGTTTCATTTCTGTGTCTTTTCCAGTAAACAAAATCCGCAATAATTCCCGCAGTGTCTCTGGTAAATAATTCAATGCCTTTACTGGGTCGCTCATTTGCTCCCTTGATGGATAGCTTTCAGATGATGTGCATGAATCAATTAACTTAATATCGTGTCTAAGCAGTTTGGCAGCTGTCTGGATGATTAGCATGCTCTCTGATTTGGAATCCTTTCTCTTCTGTTCCTTATAGAAGTCAGTCAAAATAGTAGATGCTTTAGAACGAAAGGTAACAACGTTTGGCTTACCATTCACAGTGCTAATAAATATTTCATCGCCATAATTATCTTTTATTTTATCCTGCATGTAATTTGTACTGTATGCTTTATTCTCTTTATCATCGAGATACTCTTGCATTTTATTAACGAGGTCGTGCAGGGTCAGCTGCTCATCATCATTATTTTCAAGAAATGCCATTGTCGCACTAAATGCTCTTACTCTGTCCAAGTCTTCTGGCCTTCCATGTGTTTGGGATGAGCAAGATGAGTGCAGCTGAGGGATATTTTTCATGGTTCGAAAATTTACGCTGCAGCTTTGATGGTATACTGCATTGACAACGCATAAATCCGGCGTGAAGGCAAGCCGCCCAGCTACAAGTTTGCCCCATTCGTCTTTTCTCTGCTCACAGGCCTCGGCGATACTACATTGAAAGTCATGAGTACTTACTGGATAAATATCATAGCCACGTTTCTTTCCATCTTAAATTTTTGCAGGTATCCGCATAGCAAACAATGTTCACTAAAATTGAATGTTGGACTTTCTGAACGGAGTGTTCGCATGGGTGGCGGAGATTGTTCAATTTTCTCTGCGTCACGGGCAATCCGCTTGGGATCAATGAACTCCCGTCGACATTTTACATGAACCCTCTGTCCTACTTCAGCTATGACATCGCTTTCACGGGCTCTGCTAGCATTGTTAATACCGTCACAGCCTTTAACTCGAAGCTTAACAGTTTGTGAGCCATTTTCTAGGCTCTGGTTACAAATAACGCATGTATCTAAATCCATGTCCATATTCTGATTGAATTGTATAGAAATTTATTCAAATTGTGAGATAAAAGTGAAAATTAAAATGCAATTTATTTTAGATAAAATTTTAAAAGCGAAAAACAAAATTAAACTTACTTTAAATAAAAAAATTTTATATTACCCCGGCCCTGTGCATACAACCATATTTAATCTGTGGTTTGGAGAATTTGTACAAGTGGTTCAAGGCAATATTGCCAATTGCTTACTGTCTTCCGTGACCATGAAATTCAGAGCTTAGACAACATTTCTACTTCGTTTATTTGCGGAATGAAGCAGGTAAGGGAAGTTTCATTATTCGGATAATGGCGGTAGCTAAATATGCGAATTTACCCACTTTCCCATCGAGGGATTTTGGAGGACTTTTGATATGTGACACCTGGCAGTCCCATGAATGCCGCAGAAAAGAAATAAATTCTGTTGCACTTTGTTCTAGGTTAATTTGTAGTTTTACTGGACTATATATATCATGCAGAGTTACAGTACACGTTTTCATTAGGCTTAATCGTGTCCCCTTTTAGTTATATTAATTGTACCAACGAGAGCTGCACGAGGGTGAAAACACAATACAGATGACAACAAAAGTGTTTTAATGATACAATACAAATTATAAATATGATATAATAATTAGGCTTACCTTTAAAATATGAATCGGTAAGTGGCGATAATCTACGTCACTCCAAACAGACTCGATATCGAGTTTATACCATTACAGACCGAGTATCAGATCGAGGGCGACGTCGGGAGCGGCGTCGAGGGCGACGTCTGGGGCGACGTCGGGGGAGACGTCGAAGGCGACGTCGAGGGCGACGTCGAGGGCGACGTCGAGGGCGACGTCGAGGCCGACGTCGGGGGCGACGTCGGGGGAGATGTCGAGGGCGACGTCGGGGACGACGTCGGAGGCGACGTCGCCCTATTTAAATAACATCGCATGTTTTTATCGCCCACGACGCGCGATGCACGACGGCAATTTTAGAACACCATAGAATCAATACCAATTTCAGCTATAAATTCTGGTAGCCGTGTTACGCAAAATTTATAGATCAAATTTATAGATCGTAGCTTTAGAGACTAACTTAATTTATAATGATACGCCTTTGTGCATAGATATACTCCATCTGTTGACTGTTAATGTTAATTAGGGTCAGTTGGTATTTATAGAACCCTATATTTGTAAGGCCAATATCTTGATTGCTAAAACTGTATTTATATTGTAAAATAAAACATATGAATTGAGTAAATACATAATTTAACCCTTTTTTCATTTGGTTTTAGTCTCTGGCTTCAATTGACATTTCCAGTTTATCCATAAATCACACGCCGCCATAAGCAGCTACGTGACATGTAAGCGGACGTCTAGGATAACGTCACAATCAATCGTGAATGATGTAGATACGTTCGCCACGAACGCGTAATTGATGACGGACTAAGCATTGTTATGCGAATTGTATGTCCTTAAAATTAAAACAAACCATAGACAGCAACAGCACGCAGTCAAATTGGTTTCAAAATGTTCAGCAGCTTACCAGTATAGTTTTCTGGACAACGAGCTTGTCTGTGTGTGTGTGTGTGTGTGTGTGTGTGTGTGTGTGTGTGTGTGTGTGTGTGTGTGTGTGTGTGTGTGTGTGTGTGTGTGTGTGTGTGTGTGTGTGTGTGTGTGTGTGTGTGTGTGTGTGTGTGTGTGTGTGTGTGTGTGTGTGTGTGTGTGTGTGTGTGTTAGATAGTTAGATGTCTGTTATCCTGCTACCAAAGTAAACATATCATTAGTGCAGTGTTGTTATTCCAGCATGTAACCTGCAGTGTACCGCCTAAAGGTCGTATGTAATTAGCTCCACCAGGGACAGGGTTTTACAAAGAGGGGTGCGTAAGTACTTTAGTGTACTTAATTATGAAGCCGTTTCCTACTTTATGACAGGACATAATACACGAACCTTTGTGAAACTGGTCACTGGTCTAAGTTACCATGATATATTCGTCACCAATTCACGCAGAAAGTTTATGCTATTGTTCAGTGTTAGGTGGAAGGTTTTATTTATGCTATTGTTCAGTGTTTGGTGGAGGGTTTTGTTTATGCTATTGTTCGGTGTTTGGTGGAGGGTTTTGTTATGTGCTATTGTTTAATGTTTGGTGGAGGGTTTTGTTCAGTGTTTGTTGGAGGGTTTTGTTTTTGCTATTGTTCAATGTTTGGTGGATGGTTTTGTTTTTGCTATTGTTCAGTGTTTGGTGGAGCGTTTTGTTTTTGCTATTGTTCAGTGTTTGTTGCAGGGTTTTGTTTTTTCTATTGTTCAGTGTTTGGTGGAGGGTTTTGTTTTTGTTATTGCTCAGTGTTTGGTGGAGGGTTTTGTTCAGTGTTTGGTGGAGGGTGTTGTTTATGCTATTGTTCAGTGTTTGGTGGAGGGTTTTGTTATGCGCTATTGTTCAGTGTTTGGTGGAGGGTGTTGTTTATGCTATTGTTCAGTGCTTAGTGGAGGGTTTTCTTTATGCTATTGTTCAGTGTTTGGTGGAGGGTGTTGTTTATGCTATTGTCCAGTGTTTGGTGGAGGGTGTTGTTTATGCTATTGTTCAGTGCTTAGTGGAGGGTTTTCTTTATGCTATTGTTCAGTGTTTGGTGGAGGGTGTTACTTATGCTATTGTCCAGTGTTTGGTGGAGGGTTTTCTTTATGCTATTGTTCAGTGTTTGGTGGAGGGTGTTGTTTATGCTATTGTTCAGTGTTTGGTGGAGGGTGTTGTGTATGCCATTGTTCAGGGCTTAGTGGAGGGTTCTTTATGCTGTTGTTCAGTGTTTGGTGGAGGGTTTTCTTTATGCTATTGTTCAGTGTTTGGTGGAGGGTGTTGTTTATGCTATTGTTCAGTGTTTGGTGGAGGGTGTTGTTTATGCTATTGTTCAGTGTTTGGTGGAGGGTGTTGTTTATGATATTGTTCAGTGTTTGGTGGAGGGTGTTGTTTATGCTGTTGTTCAGTGTTTGGTGGAGGGTGTTGTTTATGCTGTTGTTCAGTGTTTGGTGGAGGGTGTTGTTTATGCTGTTGTTCAGTGTTTGGTGGAGGGTGTTGTTTATGCTATTGTTCAGTGTTTGGTGGAGGGTGTTGTTTATGCTATTGTTCAGTGTTTGGTGGAGGGTGTTGTTTATGATATTGTTCAGTGTTTGGTGGAGGGTGTTGTTTATGCTATTGTTCAGTGTTTGGTGGAGGGTGTTGTGTATGCTATTGTTCAGGGCTTAGTGGAGGGTTCTTTATGCTATTGTTCAGTGTTTGGTGGAGGGTGTTGTTTATGCTATTGTTCAGTGTTTAGCGGAGGGTTTTGTTTATGATGTTGTTCAGTGCTTGGGGGAGGTTTTTTATGCTATTGTTCAGTGTTTGGTGGAGGGTGTTGTTTATGCTATTGTCCAGTGTTTGGTGGAGGGTGTTGTTTATGCTATTGTTCAGTGCTTAGTGGAGGGTTTTCTTTATGCTATTGTTCAGTGTTTGGTGGAGGGTGTTGTTTATGCTATTGTTCAGTGTTTGGTGGAGGGTGTTGTGTATGCTATTGTTCAGGGCTTAGTGGAGGGTTCTTTATGCTGTTGTTCAGTGTTTGGTGGAGGGTTTTCTTTATGCTATTGTTCAGTGTTTGGTGGAGGGTGTTGTTTATGCTGTTGTTCAGTGTTTGGTGGAGGGTGTTGTTTATGCTATTGTTCAGTGTTTGGTGGAGGGTGTTGTTTATGCTATTGTTCAGTGTTTGGTGGAGGGTGTTGTGTATGCTATTGTTCAGGGCTTAGTGGAGGGTTCTTTATGCTATTGTTCAGTGTTTGGTGGAGGGTGTTGTTTATGCTATTGTTCAGTGTTTGGTGGAGGGTGTTGTTTATGCTATTGTTCAGTGTTTGGTGGAGGGTGTTGTTTATGCTATTGTTCAGTGTTTGGTGGAGAGTTTCGTTTATGCTATTGTTCAGTGCTTGGTGGAGGGTTTTGTTTATGCTATTGTTCAGTGTTTGGTGGAGGGTTTTCTTTATGCTATTGTTCAGTGTTTGGTGGAGGGTGTTGTTTATGCTGTTGTGCAGTGTTTGGTGGAGGGTGTTGTTTATGCTATTGTTCAGTGTTTGGTGGAGGGTGTTGTTTATGCTATTGTTCAGTGTTTGGTGGAGGGTGTTGTGTATGCTATTGTTCAGGGCTTAGTGGAGGGTTCTTTATGCTATTGTTCAGTGTTTGGTGGAGGGTGTTGTTTATGCTATTGTTCAGTGTTTGGTGGAGGGTGTTGTTTATGCTATTGTTCAGTGTTTGGTGGAGGGTGTTGTGTATGCTATTGTTCAGTGTTTGGTGGAGAGTTTCGTTTATGCTATTGTTCAGTGCTTGGTGGAGGGTTTTGTTTATGCTATTGTTCAGTGTTTGGTGGAGGGTTTTGGTTTTCTTTATGCTATTGTTCAGTGTTTGGTAGAGGGGTTTGTTTATGCTATTGTTCAGTGTTTGGTGGAGGGTTTTGTTCAGTGTGTGGTGGAGTGTTTTGTTCAGTGTGTGGTGGACGGTTTTGTTCAGTGTTTGCTGGATGGCTTTATTCAGTGTTCGGTGGACGTTTTTGTGTATGCTATTGTTCAGTGTTTGGTGGAGGGTTTTGTTTATGCTGTTGTTTAGTGTTTGGTGGAGTGTTTTGTTTATGCTATTATTTAGTGTTTGGTGGTGTGTTTTGTTTATGCTATTGTTTAATGTTTGGTGGAGTGTTTTGATTAAGCTATTGTTTAGTGTTTGGTGGTGCGTTTTGTTCAGTGTTTGGTGGAGGGTGTTGTTTATGCTATTGTTCAGTGTTTGGTGGAGGGTTTTGTTGTTGCAATTATTAAGTATTTATTGGAGGGTTTTGTTTATGCTATTGTTCAGTGTTTGGTGGAGGGTTTTGTTTTTGCTGTTGTTCAGTGTTTGGTGGAGGGGTTTGTTATGTGCTATTGTTCAGTGATTGGTGGATGGTTTTGTTTTTGGTATTGTTGAGTGTTTGGTGGAGGGTTTTGGTTATGCTATTGTTCAGTGTTTGGTGGAGGGTTTTGTTTTTGCTATTGTTCAGTGTTTGGTGGAGGGTTTTGTTTATGCTATTGTTCACTGTTTGGTGGATGGTTTTGTTGTTTCTATTATTCAGTATTTATTGGAGGGTTTTGTTTATGCTATTGCTCAATGTTTGGTGGAGAGTTTTGTTTATGCTATTGTTCAGTGTTTGGTGGAAGGTTTTGTGTCTGCTATTATTTAGTGTTTGATCGAAGGTTTTGTTTATCCTAGTATTTAGTGTTTGGTGGGGTGTTTTGTTTATGCTATTGTTCAGTGTTTGGTGGAGAGTTTTGTGCATGCTATTGTTCAGTGCTTGGTGGAGGGTTTTGTCTTTGCTATTGTTCAGTGTTCGGTGGATCGTTTTGTTTATGCTATTGTTCAGTGTTTGTTGCAGGGTTTTGCATTTTCTATTGTTCAGTGTTTGGTGGAGGGCTTTGTTTTCGTCATTGCTCAGTGTTTGATGGAGGGTTTTGTTCAGTGTTCGGTGGGAAGTTTTGTTTTTGTTATTGTTCAGTGTTTGATCGTGGGTTTTGTTTATGCTATTATTTAGTGTTTGGTGGAGTGTATTGTTTATGCTATTGTTTAGTGTTTGGTGGAGGAGTTTGTTTTTGCTATTGTTCAGTGTTTGGTGGAGGATTTTGTTCAGTGTTTAGTGGAGGGGGTTGTTTATGCTATTGTTTAGTGTTTGGTTGAGGAGTTTGTTTTTGCTATTGTGTAGTGTTTGGTGGAGGGTTTGTGCATGCTATTATTCAGTGTTTGTTGGAGTGTATAGTTTATGCTATTGTTCAGTGTTTGGTGGAGGGTGTTGTTTATGCTATTGTTCAGTGTTTGGTGGAGAGTTTCGTTTATGCTATTGTTCAGTGCTTGGTGGAGGGTTTTGTTTATGCTATTGTTCAGTGTTTGGTGGAGGGTTTTGGTTTTCTTTATGCTATTGTTCAGTGTTTGGTAGAGGGGTTTGTTAATGCTATTGTTCAGTGTTTGGTGGAGGGTTTTGTTCAGTGTGTGGTGGAGGGTTTTGTTCAGTGTGAGGTGGACGGTTTTGTTCCGTGTTTGTTGGATGGATTTATTCAGTGTTCGGTGGACGTTTTTGTGTATGCTATTGTTCGGTGTATGGTGGATGGGTTTGTTTACGCTATTGTTCAGTGTTTGGTGGCGGGTCTTGTTTATGCTAATGTTCAGTGTTTGGTGGAGGGTTTTGTTTATACTATTATTCAGTGTTTGGTGGAGCGTTTTGTTTTTGCTATTGTTCTGTGTTTTGTGGATGGTTTTGTTTATGCTATTGTTTAGTGTTTGGTGGAGGGTTTTGTTTATGCTATTGTTCAGTATTTGGTGGAGGGTTTTGTTTATGCTATTGTTCAGTGTTTGGTGGATGGTTTTGTTTTTGGTATTGTTGAGTGTTTGGTGGAGGGTTTTGTTTATGCTATTGTTCAGTGTTTGGTGGAAGGTTTTGTGTCTGCTATTATTTAGTGTTTGATCGAAGGTTTTGTTTATCCTAGTATTTAGTGTTTGGTGGGGTGTTTTGTTTATGCTATTGCTCAGTGTTTGGTGGAGAGTTTTGTGCATGCTATTGTTCAGTGCTTGGTGGAGGGTTTTGTTTTTGCTATTGTTCAGTGTTCGGTGGATCGTTTTGTTTATGCTATTGTTCAGTGTTTGTTGCAGGGTTTTGCATTTTCTATTGTTCAGTGTTTGGTGGAGGGCTTTGTTTTCGTCATTGCTCAGTGTTTGATGGAGGGTTTTGTTCAGTGTTCGGTGGGAAGTTTTGTTTTTGTTATTGTTCAGTGTTTGATCGTGGGTTTTGTTTATGCTATTATTTAGTGTTTGGTGGAGTGTATTGTTTATGCTATTGTTTAGTGTTTGGTGGAGGAGTTTGTTTTTGCTATTGTTCAGTGTTTGGTGGAGGATTTTGTTCAGTGTTTAGTGGAGGGGGTTGTTTATGCTATTGTTCAGTGTTTGGTTGAGGAGTTTGCTTTTGCTATTGTGTAGTGTTTGGTGGAGGGTTTGTGCATGCTATTATTCAGTGTTTGTTGGAGTGTATAGTTTATGCTATTGTTTAGTGTTTGGTGGATGAGTTTGTTTTTGCTATTGTTCAGTGTTGAGTGTTTGGTGGAGGGTTTTGTTCAGTGTTTAGTGGAGCGTTTTGTTTTATGCTATTATTCAGTGTTTCGTGGAGGGTTTTGATCGGTGTTTGGTAGATGGTTTTGTTCAGTGTTCGGTGGACGATTTTATTTATTCTGTTGGTCAGCGTTTGGTGGAGGGTTTTGCTTACGCTATTGGTTAGTATTTGTTGGATGGTTTTGTTTTTGCTATTATTCAGTGTTTGTTCAAGGGTTTTGTCTATGCTATTATTTAGTGTTTGGTGGAGCGTTTTGTTTTTTGTATTGTTCAGTTTTTGCTGGAGGGATTGTTTTTGTTATTGCTCAGTGTTTGGTGGATGGTTTTGTTTTGCCATTGTTCAGTGTTTGATCGAGGGTTTTGTTTATGCTATTATTTAGTGTTTGGTGGAGTGTTTTGTTTATACTATTGCTTAGTGTTTGGTGGAGGGTTTTGTTCAGTGTTTGGTGGAGGGTGTTGTTTATGCTATTGTTTAGTGCTTGGTGGAGGAGTTTGTTTATGCTACTGTTCTGTGTTTGGTGGAGGGCTTTGTTTATGTTATTGCACAGCGTTTAGTGGAGGGCTTTGTTCAGTGTTTGGTGGAGGCTTTTGTTCAGTGTTTTGTGGACAATTTTGTTCAGTGTTTGGTGGAGGGTTTGTTTATGCTATTGGTCAGTGTTTGTTGGAGGGTTTTGTTTACGCTATTGGTCAGTGTTTGGTGGAGGGTTTTGTTCAGTGTTTAGTGGAGCGTTTTGTTCAGTGTTTAGTGGAGGGTTTTGTTGTACGCTATTGTCCAGTGTTTCGTGGAGTGTTTTGATCAGTGTTTGGTGGATGGTTTTGTTCAGTGTTCGGTGGACGATTTTATTTATTCTGTTGGTCACTGTTTGGTTGAGGGTTTTGTTTATGCTATTGTTCAGTGTTTGGTGGAGCGTCTTGTTTATGCTGTTGTTCAGTGTTTGGTGAAGGGTGTTGTTTATGCTATTGTTTAGTGTTTGGTGGAGCAGTTTGTTTTTGCTATTGTCCAGTGTTTGTTGGAGGGTTTTGTTTATGTTATTAGTGAGTGTTTGGTGGAGGGTTTTATTCAGTGTTTGGTGGAGGGTTTTGTTCAATGTTTGATGGAGGGTTTTGTTTATCCTATTTGTCTGTGTTTGCTGGAGGGTTTTGCTCAGTGTTTGGTGGATGGATTTCTTCAGAGTTCGTTGGAGAGTTTTGTTTATGCTACCGGTCAGTGTTTGGTGGAGGCTTTTGGTTTACGCTGTAGTTCTGTGTTTGGTTGAGCGTCTTGTTTATGCTAATGTTCGGTGTTTGGTGGAGGGTTTTGTTTTTGCTATTGTTCAGTGTTTGGCGGATGGTTTTGATTTTGCTATTGTTCAGTGTTTGTTGCAGGGTTTTGTTTTTGTTATTGCTCAATGTGTGATCGAGGGTTTTGTTAATCCTATTGGTCAGAGTTTGGTGGAGGGCTTTGTTCAGTGTTTGGTGGAGTGTTTTGTTCTGTGTTTGGTGGAGGGTTTTGTTCAGTGTTTGGTGGAGGGTTTTGTTTACGTTATTCGTCAGTGTTTGTGGATGGTTTTATTTAAACTATTGGTCAGAGTTTGGTGGAGGGTTTTGTTCTGTATTTGGTGGAGGGTTTTGCTCAGTGTTTGGTGGACGGTTTTGTTTATTCTATTGGTCAGTGTTTGGTGAAGGGTTTTGTTTAAGCTATTGTTCAGTGTTTGGTGGAGCGTCTTGTTTATGCTATTGTTCCGTGTTTGGTGGAGGATTTTGTTTATGCTATTGTTCAGTGTTTGGCGGAGGGTTTTGTTTATGCTATTGTTCAGTGTTTGGCGGAGGGTTTTGTTTTTTCTATTGCTCACTGTTTGGTGGAGGGTTTTGTTTTTGTTATTGCTCAGTGCTTGATGGAGGGTTTTGTTCAGTGTTTGGTGGGAAGTTTTGTTTTTGCTATTGTTCAGTGTTTGATCGAGGGTTTTGTTTATGCCATTATTTAGTGTGTGGTGGAGTGTTTTGTTTATGCTATTGTTTATCAGTGTTTGGTGGGGTGGGGGGGGGGTGTTTTACGCTATTGTTCAATGTTTGGTGGAGGGTTTTGTTCAGTGTTTGGTGGATGGATTTCTCAGTGTTTCGCGGAGGGTTTTGTTTATGCTATTGTTCAGTGTTTGGTGGATGGTTTTGTTTTTGCTATTGTTCTGTGTTTGTTGGAGAGTTTTATTTTTTCTATTGTTCAGTGTTCGCTGGAGTGTTTTGTTTATGCCATTGGTCAGTGTTTGGTGGAGGGCTTTGTTTTGGCTCTTGGTCAGTGTTTGGTGGAGGGCTTTGTTCAGTGTTTGGTGGAGGGTCTTGTTCAGTGTTGGGTAGAAGGTTTTGTTCAGTATTTGGTGGAGGGTTTTGTTTAGGCTATTGTTCTGTGTTTGTTGGAGAGTTTTATTTTTTCTATTGTTCAGTGTTCGCTGGAGTGTTTTGTTTTGCCATTGGTCAGTGTTTGGTGGAGGGCTTTGTTTTGGCTCTTGGTCAGTGTTTGGTGGAGGGCTTTGTTCAGTGTTTGGTGGAGGGTTTTGTTCAGTGTTGGGTGGAAGGTTTTGTTCAGTATTTGGTGGAGGGTTTTGTTTACGCTATTGGTCAGTGTTTGGTTGAGGGTTTTGTTCTTTGTTCGGTGGATGGTTTTATTTATGCTATTGGTCAATGTTTGGTGGAGGGTTTTGTTTACACTATTGTTCTGTGTTTGGTGGAGCGTCTTGTTTATGCTATTGGTCAGTGTTTGGTGGAGAGTTTTGTTTTTGCTATTGTTCAGTATTTGGCAGAGGAAGTTGTTTTTGCTATTGGCCAGTGTTTGGTGGAGGGCTTTGCTTATGCGTTTAAGCTATTGGGCAGTGTTTGGTCGAGGGTTTTGTTCAGTGTTTGGTAGAGGGATTTGTTCAGTGTTTGGTGGACAGTTTTGTTTACGCTATAGGCCAGTGTTTGGTGGAGGGTTTTGTTTATGCTATTGGTTAGTGTTGGTGGATGGTTTTGTTTTTGTTATTGTTCAGTGTTTAGTGGAGAGTTTTTTCATGCTTTTGGTCACTGTTTGGTGGAGGGGTTTGATCCGTGCTTGGTGGATGGTTTTGTCTATGCTATTGTTCAGTGTTTGCTGGAGGGGGTTGTTTATGCTATTGTGCAGTGTTTGGTGGAGGTGTTTGTTTATGCTATTGTTCACTGTTTGGTGGAGGGTTTTGTAGTTTATATGAGCACTTCATAACTAATTGGGTTTTCTGTAAAGTGATGTGCTGCGTCAACTGCGATGTGGCGCCTACGCTCTCCAAGGGCCTAATGCACCGTTGTGGCGTTAAATCGGCGCAAAGAAACGCCCATCGTTAGCCATGTCTTATATATGAGCAAAGGACGCACGTTGCTTTACGACTATTTAACGCCATAACGGTGCATTAGTCCTTTGGTTACACCCCGCTACACCTAATTCTTGGCCATAGGTTTAGGTCTGTAGTGTTGCCATTTCTGCCGTATATGTCATTAGCCTCATGCAACAGCGAATGCTCCACGTAGCTTATATAAAACCAACGTAACAGTGTGCAGTGATGTTATTATCACAACGTTTTTCGAAGAAAGATAGGGGTTATGCCGTCAAACCCCATGCGTGCGTGCGTGCGTGCGTGCCTGCATGCGTGAGTACGTGCGTGCGTGCATGCGTGCGTGCGTGTGTGTAGAAATTCGTTTGCAGCACAACTCCTCCGAAATTGTTGGATGGAATTCGACCAATTTGGTATGTGAGTTACCCATATGATTGCGATATGTAAGACAACATTTACATTTGGGGCCGTCATGCCCCCCACCCTCACCACCGCCCCCATCACCCCCACCTACCCAACAATATGGGAGTGGGGTGGGGTCCGTCAATAGGTCCAGACATTTATTGTAATGCAACTCCTCCGAAACCGAATTCACCCAACTTTGGTATGTAGCTTGCCCATATGAGTGCGGAATGCAAGAGCACATTGACATTCGGTTACCCGCCCCTCCCATCAAAGGGTGGGAGTTGGGGTGCGGGAAAGGTAGACAGATTACATCGATTGTAACGCAACTCATCCGAAACAGTTGGATGGAATTCAACCAAATTTGAGATTTAATTTATCCATATGATTGTGTAGTGCAAATGGATATTTATATTTATCTCCGGCCCCAGGGTGTGTGTGAGGGGTGGGTTGTCAAAAGGTCAAAGTGGTGAACGTAGAGATTTGCGACGATGAGTCATCGACAGAGCAATCTATTTCTAGTCGTCAGGTGCGGTATGCCGCCTGCAGCTAGGTAAGTAGCCATATTTGGCGTAGATGTCGGTGTATATTATCTGTTTGTCTAATATTGTTATCTGTCTGGTGGGGTATTCCCCTATGAGGATTGCTTTATGCCTATGTAGATATATATGCCTAAGTACAGGTTTGTTATTTAGCTGGGGTGTAGCTCTTGTATCTTTTGCTGATAACTCGTAACCTAGTATCAATGATATTCTACACTTCCTATCAGAGGATCTTAAGAATGGAGGAATCAAGTTTTACCTATGCCCCGGCCATCTTTAGCTAAACTCCATCAATGCTTTTGCCAGTGGTGGGATCAATCGATCCCTGAACTCCCTGATTATCAATTTCCAGAAGCCTATACTAGCAAGCTGTTGAATATTTAGAAACTAGTTTAACTGGGTGCTGTTGCTGCCTATGGCAGCTGCTAGGCTGCAACACCGCTCCATCAAATTAGTTTCAAAATATTCAACAGAATGGTTATTAGCGCTTAAATAAAAACACATACAATTCGTACAACAACGCTTAGTCCGTCAACAATTAAGTGTTCGTGACGACCTTAGCTACGTCATTCATAGCGTAATTGATTATGACGCCATCCCACGCGTCGCGTAGTGGATTATAACGTCATATGATTGATGAATAAACTGGAATCCTCCATTGCATCCGCGCTACACTCAGACGTCTTTGCCTCGTTTTCAGTACTTGGATGTCTCGCACCATGTGTGCCCTAGAGATCTTCTAAAAGTGGTTTCGCTGCCTTGAATGGTTTTCAAGATACACAATCATAATAGAGTATTCGTTGCCATCGCTACTAATCACATACCTAGGCGATGTGAGATGCAAAATTTGGCAAGACATAGCCACAAAAGGAATAAGTAATTTTCTAAAATCCTTTGGTTAAAATCTATTCCGCAATTGCAGATATGGCAATTTTCGGCAAAGTGACCTCGACCTTTGGCCTGGTGACCTCCCTCTCACAAACCTGCACCATCTTGGTATAAGCAAACACGGACCCAATTTGTTGTCCATTAGGCTAAAGCACTCGCGAAGGCTCTAGACGCCAGAGTGACCTTGGCCGTTGACCTGGTGACCTCCTTATCACATCGTCTTGGCATAAGCAGCGATGGATCCATGTTATGTTCCAGTAGGCTAAATCAATCACGTGATATAAGCTGATAAGATTGGTTAAGTGCAACACCGTAGCGTAGCGTTAAAATATAACCATTATTTGCAGGGTTCGGGGCCAGCTTGACCTTTGACCCGGTGATCTCCATGTTACCATCCCAAATCATCTTGGTATAAGCAACCATGTACACAAGTTGTATTCCAGTGGGCTCAACCAAAATATAAGCTGAGAAGATTTCCTAAGTACAAAAACTTAACGTGTACGTCGCCGTCGCCGTGGCCGCCGCGGTCGGAAAAGCTAGGTATATGTCTTGCATTTTGCTTTGCAGGCGCGACAAAGCCTGGTAGGCATACCTGCACTCCATTCTGCGTGGAATCCTTTATTGTTCTGAATTGATTCATCCGATACAAACATTGCCCAAATAGAATTGCCGGTAGCTAGGATGGGCTCCGGTAAGTTATTACCACATAGTTGTTTACCAGCCAGATTGATTCCATCTTTATTCACGTCACGAATCTAAATGATAAGACAATGTCACGTGATAGTTACAGTACAGCTAGAAAATAGCTTAAAATGTTTCCAAAAGAAAATAAATACCCACGATTATTTCGCCCGGTATTCTATATCAGTTTCTATATTTCCCCGCGTGCGCTCGCACTAGAGCCTACATAGTAACTTATATCGAATAGCAGACGAAGTAAATTTAAATTCGCAAGAATTGCATATCTTGTTCGTTTTATTAAAATCTCAATCGCATCGATCTATCTCGATTTGTACGCTAAGCAAAAGTAATACAATCGAGAACAGCTGGTTTATTTACTATACTGTCATAACGCAGGTTACTAGGTCAATACCGGACCAATACGGTATCGGCCCTGTAACCTGAGTTTTCAGAGCATGTAGACCTTCACTTCATTCCCTGTTATTTGAAAAGTCATGTAAAATGTTACTCCAAACATGGCATGAGAAGTCGCTACACTTTCTCAGTTCGAAATCGGCACATTCACCACAATAGCACGTTTTCCAGCGTTTTCCAAGTCAGAGTTACAGGGTCCGATTAAGCAAGTAATCGATTAAGCTCGTGTATAGATCGAAAACTGGATTGCATTACTAGAATATCCCCGGTAAAACATTTACAAAGGCGTTATTCAATAATCATATGCACTCATTTCATGGCAAATAAATAGACGAAGTGACGATGTTTACTTTCGCTTAGACATTCCCTTACCCACAGAGCTAGGCACTTTAACTTCACTTCTGCATTCTCCACATGTTAGCATTTGGAACAAACAGCTACGGCACGTGTACCTTCAAACTCGATCTTGGACAGCCCTGGTATCCAAGCTAGCTAAGCTAGCCATTCTCCATTACATGCCTTATAGCCGTGTGTATTATAACGTCATTGAAACTGTTTCTGGCTGTGGTGCTCTATATGGAATCGGTATCCAGCTACGGATATTCGAGGACACATCAAGCCATACGAGAACTCAAGCAACCTCAGCTTTACTAATTCGTAGACCATGATTTAGATCTGAAAAGAGAGTCGAGCAATGGTTTTTGCTTCATGACGATATAGCTCATAGGAATCACTCATCTCCTTTCGGTCCTCAAACCAACTACTGCATACAACTCTATCTACCATGCGTTCATCCTTGGTGTATGCAGTGTTGCAATGTCTCTCCAAAGCCATGGTGAACTTATTATAAGCACTGGTGCCTAATAGACTATATTATGGGGATCTGCCAATAGTACTAGATTTACTCTTCCCCACATCTTGTGGGTGGCGAGCCTTCGCAAAATTATTCACTAACGACTCAAAGAGTTTCTGCAGCTCATAGTCTATGGTGCGCCATATGGCTGTGCTATCCATGCACTGTGTAATGTACCAATTGAGTGTTGCTGCATATTGGAGCTTTTTCTTAGCTGAGAGTATTAGTGCCATGACAAGCATACGGGAGGTGGCATTTTCATGAAACTTGGGCACCTCTATGTCAAACCTGAACCGCTCATAGATCCTCCTTAAAGCGCTGTTCAAGCTTTGTAGTCAGGGAGCGCAGTGTATTCCAGCCTCTCAGAAGTCTTGAACCATTCATAGGGGAACCGGCTCTTCTGCTGTGTCCATCCATAGGACCTTACCCATGCCTCGTAGGAGACTATGTGGCCGGGGTAGTTCAGCGCATTGATAAACCACAGCTCTTGATGTATGAGCAACATTGTTTGGCTAGGTTTCTTGGCGACCTTTACTGTGCCCGTGCTCGTCTCTACCAAGGCTGTTAACTCATCCATGAAGTGCTTCTTGATGTGGTTCATATCTTACTGCCAACAGTTGATGCCCATTACAGGCACTTGGTCACACCTTTCGTTAATTGCTTTCTCCTGTCTTTTGATATCTTGTCCAGGTCTGAGGATAACTATTGTGTCCTGACATCTGTATGAATTCTGGCTGTGCATTGTTGGGTTTCACACATTAACTCTGAGATCACAATTTTGCGGTCAACATTGCACGTGTACATGAGTGAACTCGGTCATAGAACCATTTAAGTAGCAACCAACATCTAAGTAGCAACCGACAGACACCAATATAGGTGTGTGGGTGCTCTCGATCATCAGATTCTCAGTAAGATGACCGTTATGCCATCTAGGGGTGCTTCAAAGTCAAAGACAATGAAGAGTGGGTATGGCAATTTTGCTTGCCGTCCCAACTGCTTCAGTGAAGCGAGCCATGTCGTGGCTGTCACTCACACTGTTTTCTTAGGCTGCATGCAGATGCTCTTTAGTTTCTTGTCTCTCAAGATTTTCTTCCTGTATCACTACCGTATTAATGTTCACAGGTTGATGCCGAGGCCATCCATGCCAGAAAGAACAATGGACTTTAAAGACTGAGTTGGCAGTATGATCTGCGGGAGCTCCCTCGATCCAGTACTCATCACAGTGGCCAAAAGGTGCATGCTGGATGCGCATATCTTGTTGTTGTGACTCGAGCTCGGGCCAAAGAGAGGCGGTAGCACTGGACTATTGGTGTGGGTAAATGGCTTTCCTTTATACAGATTGTGGTGCTTCGACGTTCTCACCAGAGCACTCGATCATGGTTACCCCAGCTGTACATCGGTCTGTATAGCATTGGAGATGGCATGAGTGTACTGCTGCTAACAGTGGCCACAGATGAACAGGTGTGCCCGCTTGGAGGTGTTTTAATGTAGAATGCATGCCCGTCTTACACTCCGATGTTCATGATGTTCAGATAGGGTACTGGTTACCTTGTCAGGTGCCATTTGACATCTTTGGCCACAATTTCTGCTGTGCCTGGTTCATAAACACGAATTCCAGTCTGTGTTTCTGTGTCTCATGTGTATGCGTTAGATTTCATTAGTTTGACTCACGCATCTGTGTTAGTGTGTCTCTTATGTCTGTGCTAGTGTGTCTCATATTGCAATGTTAGTACAACATGTGAGCGCATTAGCGTGTCTGTATTAGTGTGTCTAGTGTGTCCGTGATAGTGTGTCTCGTGTGTATGTGTTAGTTTTCGTTAGTGTGACTCATGCGTCCGTGTTAGTGTGACTCATGTGTCTGTGTTGGTATGAGAGATGTATATGTGTTAGTCTAATTCATACGTTTATGTTAGCATATCGCAAAATGTGTCTAAATTAGTGTGTCGACTGCGTCTGTGTTAGTGCGACTCATATGACTTAGTGTGACTGTGTTAGTTTGACTCGAGTGTCTGTGGTAGTGTGCCTAGCGTGTCTATATTAGTGTGTCCATGTTAGTGTGTCTCATGTACCTGTGTTAGTGTGTCTCATGTTGCAAAAATGAGACATGATGGAACTCGAGTATTAGCTAGCCGCGACGATCATTGGAGCCCGGCTATTATCTGCATTAATCGCTTGACCTTGGCGAGCCTGTATTCAACCCTAAACTTTGTGATGTTATTTCAGATATGAATATTCATTAATGTAATCATCATGATGTCGTCATCATAAGCTGTTGCAATTTTAAATGGGACTGACTTAATAATAGTGATATTCCCCATAGAGCCAGATATTATGGCCGCTTTACACAGGGAATGTTAGATGTCACATGATTATCAAGCAGGCATGTCAAATTCATGTAGTACCAGCACATCGGACTTGGCGCCATGTTTAGCAAATACTGACAAATCTTTACCTGTGTAGTAGGGCCTATCATGTGCTTATACAGGATTGGTTATAAAAGTCTACAACAGTATTGACGGGTTCAATACAGGCATGTCTTAAGAATGAATTGAAGGGATTCACTGAGTCAATACCTTGTAATATTTTCCTTAAAACATTGTTTTAAGAAGCAAAGCCAAGATTTATCTCAAACCTATATACATGGTTAAATTTCCACTGCTCTGTGATATTGGTAATACAGGCATGGGCTGATGAATCACAGACTACATCCACTCGTGCCTTCTCCAGAAATGAGGCATCGTATACATGTCAGGTCAAAAGATCGACGTATAATGCACTTTAATGGATAAGAACTCAGTGAACCCCAATGTCGCCCATTATAAATGAATGAGACTGTCAAAGTTAAATTGGATTCAAAATTATGCGTGGTCTTTCCAGTTGACTGGCAAGTCAAAGCAATATTTGTTACCACTAGCTACCATCGACCCATCAAACTGACCCTAATTGTACCGGATAAATCAGGACCAGGATTGTGCAGATGGAAGTTTCCTGAAGAGAATAGGTGGAGATTGATTGAGTCAGAATGACGTAATGTATAAATGCAAATAACCAATCAACCTCCACGCCTCAGAAGAGTTAGCTGAAAAGTCCCAACGTAGGCTAGGCACATCTTTGTGTATAAAAGTAGCTGTTTGTTACAATCATGATTTCTCGTCCAACTGAAGATCCTAAGATCAGTCGCTATTGTAGTTAGAGCTCCCATAGTACGAATTTATTGTATGAATTAGAATATCAGTATTGATTCAGTCAATTATAGAAGTTAATCTATGAATATTTATATAAATTATCAGTTATTTCTTTAAGGTATCATGCTGTTTATAAGGTTAATAAATCTAATTTCGTTATTATTACCAGTAAAGGCATGAGTTCTTTGAGTAGAACAATTATTTACGGAAACCTTTCTCCTGAAACAGCAATCTTCGATTCATCAGGCCCAGTCTTGACTAGTCAATCCCAGACGACGACCGACGTCTCAAGTAAATTTAGAAGTAGTCCCAAAATCGTCAATGTGTCTGTGTTAGTGTGTCTTATGTGCCTGTGTTAGTGTGTCTTATGTGTCTGTGTTAGTCTGTCTTATGTGTCTGTGTTGGTGTGTCTGTTACTGCCACTAACATAAGCCTTTTTGCCTATTGCTGCATCATGCAGGGATTCTCATAAGGACTACTGCTTTGTTGCGCGAATTGTTTGTCTCTACTATTTAATAAACATGCTGTTGGATATTTTGAATCTAATTTGACTGGACGCTTTTGCTGCCATTGACAGCAACAACAACCAGTCAAATTAGTTTCAAAATAATCAACAGCTTACCTGTATAGTTTTCTGAAAATTGATAGGCAGGGAGGTCAGGGATCGATCGATCCCAACGTGTGGGCGAAGTGTGGGTGAAACTTAGTTAGAAATGGGCGAGGCATAGTAAAAACTGGATTCTTCTATTAGTCCGAGATCTCTGACTGTGCCCTACGAAAATCCTGATTTAACGGACGCCCATCATATCAGAATATTCATTGATATGGCGGGGTTAGAGAACTCAGAGTAAATGACAGGTAGCAGAAGCCAGTACTAGTTGTAGCAGTTAGTGTAGTGTTCCGCAGTAAACATTCCCACAGAATATATGCTTGAACTTGAATAAAGTTAAATAACCTCACCTACTCTTTCAGGGAATAACATCAGTACTAACTTAATTAGCCCATTGTGATGTATAGGTAGGTACTTACCTGGAGAAAATCGCGTATGCAATTATAACTGTATTGGACATCCATATCCGTAAATTGTACCAGCACAACATATCCGTCTGGCACTGATATTTGCCACTCACATCTCGCATGACTTTCGTAGTTCCGTGGATAATTCGGGGACATTATGGTACCATTTGGTGCATTATACACTACACCACATACTGGTTCTGTAACAAAGCAAATTAGACTAAGATCACATATGTAGGCTATTAAGCGGCAATAATAAAGTCCTCAGTAACAAGAGGGTCTCTTAGATCGCGACCAGCTCTCAGAATTTATCCGGGAAATGCGGATCTTTTCAATAGGCCTCCGGATTGCCGGACATCCTGTGGTGGATTTTTCTTCACCCACATATCAAACAAATTATTTTTAGAAAAATAGCTAATAATATTAGCGGTTAAGTGTTAATAAATTAATATGTTGAATTATAATTATGCTTTTGCAATTTGTCATAGACAAGTTATAGGTTAAATTGATGATTTGTCTGCATTTCTGCATGCTCACATATATAAGTCCGACAGTAACCGCCTGAAGTGTCAGTATTTGGTGAAGTTACAATCTAATAAATATTCTGTTGCAGATTTTGAAATTAAGTTAATTGGGAACTGTTGCCGCTCCCAGTCAAGCTAATTTCAAAATATTCAGCATGTTGCTTTGAAATTCAGGTTTTGTGAATTCAGGTTTCACGATAATAAAGTCGCGTCAAAAGCGCATACATAGCGGCGGAGCTTGACTAGAAATGTGTGAGGTGTGGCTAGAAATGTGCGGGGTGTGGCTATAAATCGGCTGGTGTGGCTAGGATTTGGCGGGCCTTGGCTTAAAATGGGCGGGCGTGGCTAGAAATAAGCCTCTCTATTTACATAGCGAATGCCATTTGAACGTGTGGGCCACTGTCTCAGTTATCTTTATTTCACTGAGGCCATATATTGTTGCAATGGCATATGCTGTGGTTGTTGTTGGGTTGGTTTTATTGGCCGCTCACACCTAGATGTATTTGAGCCATGTCTATCTTAGAGTTGCTTTCCCGAAGGCTCGCGTAGCTCCACCCCTCCCCCACTCTGAAGGCTTGCAAAATGAAACTAAAAACATAAATAATCAAAATTTAAGATGTTGTTAGGGTGTATGCATTGCTAATTGTTGTCTAATGAGCTGTTGTTGGCTAGTGTCAGTGTTGTACGCTGCGTAGAGGAGGGTGGGGAGGGAATTACATATTTCTCTCGGAGGTGGGATGGGGGTGGAGCACAGTCTGTGAAATTAAATCCAAAAACGGAAATCAGACACAAATTTTGGAAATAAAAGATATTAAGAGAGGACACTGAAAGATAATTCTATCAAATATGCGATTAAACAAACAAGAAACGGGAAAAACTGAAATTAAAATCTAGTGTTTGCAAACAAACACTCCTATGTTAGAACTTAAAATTATATCCTGTTGCTGTTAGAAATATTAAGCTGAATGCGTGTGTTGCTATGAGGCCTGCTTATATATAATACATACATTTTGGATGTAGTAACGTGATCGATTGCATAGTAACAGTAGTAGCAGTAGTAGTTGCAGTAACAATAATAGCAGCGATAATAGAGGCAGTAGTAGCAGTAGTAGTGGCTGTAATAGACGCAGTAGTAGCGGTAGCAATGGCAGTGGCAGTAGTAGCAGTAATAGGATAAATTTTCTTGGACAGTGATAACAAATTACAGGGTTTGGAGAGTATTGGTTCATATTGGCAATAGTCCACACGTCTTTTCTTCATTATATTCAGAAAATAGCTTTCATCTTCGATTACATTATTCTTGGGCCAGCGATACTCAGTTGCTCAATAGCAATCCATCTTTGTGTTTCTATGGTAAGTCGGTGGTCCATGGTGCGGAAATGAAGAAGACTTAGTGCTTCACGATATGGAAGTAACTTTAAATAGTTTTCAAAATGGAATATTGTTTTTATTATTCTATTATGACGTCATAGACTATACTTGAGTGACAGATTGGATTCCTCGATGGACAGGACTGCTACGTATATACGATAAGTTGGAACAAGCTTTAGCGAGTTTCAAATGCGATCTTAACGAAAGGAACACAGTATATTTGATGCTGTGGCCGGGTAGTCACAGTCTCGCGCCTGTCCCCCTGGCTGCCGATACTGGGTCAGGTGTCGGGCGGAGGGACTCGCTAGTCAGTCATCCTTGTTTGCTCTCGCCGTTCCCTTGAGTCGCCGAGGCGAAGACCGTCCACGCCAAGGTAGCTTCCTGGATGACTCTCGGCTACTGCTGGTCACGGGACTTGCGACGCCATCTCATGGATGCTTTCTCGGTGCTCCCCGACAATCGGTTGCTGGCCGGAGCGGCCAACCATCTCCTTGGTAAGGCTCAGTTCCAGTCAGGCATTCCCAACATAGTTGAGTGCCTGAATCAGATGAGTCCTGCTAGCTTGGCCCAGCTCAGTGGCGGATGCGATGCTCTATTCCTCATCGCTGTGGTCTGGAAGCGAAAGTCCTGATATTGAGACAGCCATCTTGGTGTTTTAAGGAGGTGGTGCTGCGGTTCGTAGGTAGAGCTTGTCTCTTCTCCACAGTCATACCAATGGAGGCTGGAACCGATGTATACACTCGTGCCAGAGGTGTTGGCAGCAATTGAGGCACCTGCAATAGAAGTGGTGGCGACAGTTGTGGCGTCCGAGGTTGTAATGGCTGAAGGGGTAGTTGTGGCAGTAGTGGCAGTGGCTCTCTCTCTCTCTCTCTCTCTCTCTCTCTCTCTCTCTCTCTCTCTCTCTCTCTCTCTCTCTATGATGATGATGTCGGCAAGCGTGCAGTCGAAAAGGCATCCCCAGGCCGACGAGTAGTTCCTTCGAGGGAGGAATCTTGTCGGGTTAACCTGCATGGTATTGGAGGTGCATGCGGGTGTATAGAGCAATTTGAGTTTGCATCACAGACGGAAAGGGCCGCGCGTGGCTGTTCAAGACTTATCTGCCTGCCTGTGAGCCGAGCTCTTTTTAGGCAGTTCTCTCTCTCGAGTGATAGTAACCTTTGGAGCGGATAGTAGGTGAGAGAGAAGTTGAGAGAGAACATAGTCTGCTTTAGGACCAATTTGCGCCCTCGATGCCTTGGGTAGAACGTCGCCCTAACGCTTAAGATCGTTACTCAAGAGGCAGGAGGGCCTGTCTGGGGGCAGGATACTCTCTTTCAGGAGCAGGAATCCCTATGGGGGTGGGAAGGATGGGTGTTCGGGAGGGGAGTGAGAGACAGCAGAGGGTATTCCCAGCCGTCGATATGTCACTGACGCTCACTATTTTTTCAGTATGTCTATAACGGGTTATTCTGTTGTGAAAGTCGTTTAGTGCTAAGAGCTAATTCCTTAAAGTCCGTGTAAGGTGGAACAGGACAAATTTCAACTTTTGTGTCTTCACTTAGACGAATTGCGACTGAGGATCATTTTAGTCGATGTCGTCTAGTTGATCCAATGTTCTCAGAAGATGTCAAGAGGTGGTCCTTCTGAGTGCGCCTAAGCTTTAGCAATTTTAGGGGATTCCACGCAAGGTGGTAGTTTATCTATGCTAGGTGTTTTGTGGCTAAGGCATTAGGCGGCTGCAGAAGGGCATGATTGGTTAATTTACGCGAGAACATCTACCCTCACAAAGTCTGGAAAGTCTTTCACATGGGCAATGTTAAAAATGTTATGACACAGTCCGAGGAAGGGCAAACCATCTCATGTAATTAATGGAGGAAAGGGGTTACGGAATCTCTGTCGTGTCGAGACTTTGCTATGGTCTAATACGACTGCAGCTGGAGGATGACGTGGACAACTAGTAAAAGATTCAGCCTGATGTGGCGGTTATTCTGGATTGGTTGTCTTGAATAGTGATAACGGTTGGATCGTGTAACTAAGTCTTTTATCCTGACCACAGGCCAAGTGGTCCAAATGAAAAATGGTCACTAGTGGACTGAGAAGATCGAGCTGTCGTCGTTTTCTCTTTTCTTTAGGAAATATGTGTACGGCGTGCTTAGTGCGTGTAATGTTGTATCTCTATATGGCAAAACCTTCCCTAAAAGAAAAAGGCGGGACGAGGGTCCAGAGATCCGAAGGACAAATCGAAAAGATGGCGGAGTAATTCAAAGACTTAGAAATGAACGTGTCTGTAGTGCAAATAAGGTCGCAGTGTTAAGATCGCTAGTAATGTCGCAGACATCCAGCGACAGTACTTCAAGCGTGAGAAGGCAAGCTGAAAATCTCGGCGAATTGGGAAACTCAGCTTTCCTGTTTCCTAGAGAAAAATAGGCTACACTTAAGTCTTGAAGCATCAAGGGTCGTAATGCTGGGGAACACGCGACGATCGCGGGGGCTTCGAATGGGAGCTAAGCAGGAAGCAGCAGAAATAATGTCAACTGACGATTTTTCGTTTTATGGGATGTTCAAAGCGTCATATCGTAAGCTTAAGAATGAATTGAGAAAAATCTTGTTGGAGGACTCAGCGTCTTCGGCCGCAATCCTACACTGGATCTCACGCTGCATGTGTTTCGATAGTAAGTTGAAAGGCGACACCACTGACGACACTGTAACAAGTGTAGCTATATCTAAAAACCACTGATCTGATTTGGCTCAACTTCTAACACAACAAAGGGCCACACAGTGAATTCCACCTTTCGTTGCGGGTCACGTAAAAATGAAGAATCAGAATCGGATACAAATTCTGGAGTTATGTGTATCTTGGTAACTGTTTAAGTTGGCATAAATTTAATACAAGGGAGGGTGTAAGCGCACTCTAGGATTCCGCAAATTGGTTGTAATCAGAAAAATCTGGATAGTCATAAAAGTTTTCATTTAAATGTGTATTTATGCTGTTGGTGTCTGAGATTAACTATGGTAATCGTCGAATTACTACCTGTAGCTGTTTCACGACAAAACAACAAATTTATATTCATCAATAAATGTACCACAATAATACCCACTATTTCCATTCAGGCTAGATTCAGAAACTCCATCAGTAACCCCATCCGCTACAGGTATGCCGATATCCCAGCAAAATATGAGAAACACAACAAAGAAATATCGGACTTTATCCATAATCCATATCTGCAAATATTATTAATAATAATAATAATAATAATAATAATAATAATAATAATAACCTCTGGAAATTATATTGCACAGCAATTTGCTTCATTGTGCTAAGATCTGAGCCAAATCGGACCAATATTTTGTTATACAGCTCCAGACACACAGACAGTCACACAGTTAGACAGGTCAGAATGAATCAGGAAATACCATCTTCCCCTTATGGAGCAAGGGTAAGAATAATTTTATGTCATTATCTACATCACAAACAGAGGATAAAATATTGGCTACCTCGCTAGACGTGGTCATAGGTACCCACGTCATCAGCACAACAGGCCAATAGAGACACCACTTTGAGGTCTAGCTACCGTCGATGATCACCATGGTTCCGACTATTATTTACATTAAAATCTTGATCTGGCGAGGATGTATTTGATCATAAACCTAGCGACGTCACTTCGGATATGAATATTCAATAAGGTCATTGTCATCATGTCGTCATTATAAGTTGTTCTAGTTTTAAATAGGACTGGCCTAATATAGTGGTATTCCCCAGAGCCAAATATCGTGACCACATTTCAAAGGGCATGTTAAATGTTACTGCCTAAGTCATTACCACCATATGTATTTTGCAATGATGGTGTGATAGCGCCGTTTAGTATTGCATGATTTACCATATGAATATTATTTCATAATCACTCATTTTCGAAATGAGCAAACAAACAGCATAGATGGATGGATGGATGGATGGATCGGCTGATATTTAGATATCCATAATTTATTTAGCTATGCTATATATATATATATATATATATATATATATATATATATATATATATACACATCAAAAAAAGTAAGTTCCCCCCTAAATATGGGCTAATATTTTCCAAACTATACAACCGAGTGTAATGAAATTTTTCACAGATCATCAATATGACTATAAGAACAATCTCTGCAAATGATTACAGTGTATGACGTGTTACGCCTGCATAAGCATGCATTGAATGAAAATTTGCCCAATTTAAAAAATTTGAATACAGATTTTATTCAAAAACAAGAAAATCATAACAACAGCTAGAGTGCAAGATACAGATCTTGCGGGTAACAATATTCACTATACATTAATTTCATATCGGGTAAAGCATAATAAAGATTTCATTAGAAAATTTCAAATCTGTTAAATCTCAACAAAGATACAACTAATGACTTGACCACAGTTAATAACGCGTGTATCCACCATTATTCGCTATCACGTTGCGACACCGTGCTCTCATGCTGTTGATGAGACGGGTGATCCTCTGTTGTGGGATCGCCACCCACTCTTCATGTAGCAGCTGATGGAGGTCGCCGAGGACGGTGTCGTCAGTAACTCTCCGGATTTTCTTGTTTTTGAATAAAATCTGTATTCAAATTTTTTAAATTGGGCAAATTTTCATTCAATGCATGCTTATGCAGGCGTAACACGTCATACACTGTAATCATTTGCAGAGATTGTTCTTATAGTCATATTGATGATCTGTGAAAAATTTCATTACACTCGGTTGTATAGTTTGGAAAATATTAGCCCATATTTAGGGGGGAACTTACTTTTTTTGATGTGTATATATATATATATATATATATATATATATATATATATATATATATATATATATATATATATATATATATATATATATATATATATATATAATATAATATACCAGTGGAATTGATGATATATTATTATCCATAGCGTGATATTAGAATGATGCTTGAATAAATAGGGTAGAGACATAATGTGTACGACTTGGTAGATTATTAAGCGTTTATGACAGACTTAATCACGTCATTCATGATGTAGTTGATTATGACACCAGCCTGCATGTGACATTGTTGATTATGACGTAATATGTTTGATCGATAAACTGGATTCGTCCATTGCTATGCATGTTTAATGCAGTAGTTCAGTTTCAAAGACACTCAGGGCAGGCATAAATATTACCTGAATATGAGGCAACTCAGGAAAGCAACAGCTATGAAACAAACAGCCTTCCAGTCATTTCCAGCATATGTGGCTAAGTAAGTAATAACTTACCTCGATTTCCTCAAGATGACTAACATACATAATGCCCTGTAGGTGGGGCTTAGAATACACATTCCGTATCCTCTGCGTGTCGTACGAGGCGACTAAAGGAGGTAAGGGCGAGGTAACCCTGACAGAAACCTCGAGTGCTGAAGACGGAGCTTCCAGGCCGCACGGCGCACTCTAATAAACCATGGATCCACACACTTAACGCTTATGATCATGTCGATAGTCACTTACAGGACTGGCGGTATGATCAGCGAACGAAAACAATAAGAAGAAGAAGACTAACATACATAGATATATCTGGTTCAGGAAACAGGGGAGAAATGCCCATGACGAACTGAATAAGTCCAAGAATACCAATCACGTACTTTGCTAACAAGCTTCCTTTTAGCAACTATGCAGAAAAACTGATATGGCATATTTTGTTTGATCCATGAACGTCTCCACAGTCTGTTGACATGGACACGTTTGACTATTTTCGTTTTTTTATATTTTACCCAAATGTTCGTAATGTGTTTTAAATCTTGAAACAAATGTTCCAGAGTGGAATGTTCGGAAATCAAATCTGTTAGATATTTTCGAAAATGTTTTAGTTAAAAACATTTGTTTCTGGCAGGGTGATCTGAACGAAACAATTCTTGAAATATTATTTTACAATCACCATTTTAAAGCATTCGTTTCTAGTAAATGTTTTGGAATAAATGATAGTAGTGTTTAGATTTACACCAAGATCAAACTTCCCCGCTACTAACCAGACTATTTTTATCCATAGGTCAAAACATTCTACAAGTTAATCAACAAGCCCGTAGATAGCAATATGATGTGTGGCTTTCACCAGGCTGGTGAGGGTCGTCCGCCATAAAATCTTGAAATCTGGATTCGCTCAAATGGCGTCTCCATCATTTCTGGAGGTGAATAAGAACACTCAGATTGCTCATAGATCTTTATATTTTTACATTTTTTCTCTTTTTCGCAAGATCATGTCTATGGTTGATGGTGGGGTGGAGGTCTGAGATACAATCTGAACTATTCTATCGTGTTCTTAGATAGAGATATAGGTAAGTTTTCTTAAATGTATTTTATTAACTAGCTCTACATCTGTGTTAATAGCTAGTTCTATGCTGTCATGGAGGAGGGTGCCTGCACCAACTTACATATAACTGGAGGATTCCAGTATCTCAATCAATCTTATGACATCATAATTAACTATGCAAGGTGTAAGGTGACGTCATAATCAATTACTTCATGAAAGACGTAGCCACAAACAGAGTAATTAATAATGGACTGAGCGGTGTTGTACGAATTGTATGTCTTCTATTTAATAAAATTACTGTTGAATATTTCGAAACCAACTTGCAGCAACAGCTCCCATTCAAATTAGTTTTAAAATAGTCAACAGCTTACCTGTATAGTTTTCTAGAAATTCATAGTTAGATGGATCGACAGATCCCAGTACGGGCGAAGTGTGGGGAGCTTAGAATAAAAAGATGCTTACACTAGAATAAATATGTATTGTGTTACTGTGTCCGGCCATTTTTGCTTTGCTTAGCTGCTGCTTGGTTGGTTTTATTTCGTTTCGTTAATTTTTGCTTCATATTCATTTTATCATGGCTGGAACTCTCAGGCTATTCGGAGGGTGCATCACAACCTGACAACACCGCCACACCACACCCCTTGCAACACCCACACCTATTTGGTCCTGGTTTAATAGTTAGGTATGGTCAACTATGAGTAGGTTTGCTGTGTTCTCGGATTTATATTCAAAATTGGTCTGTATATTGCTAATAGATACTCGTGCCATTCGTGGAGGAAACCGGAAGTACACGCTTCAGGTATGGGCGGGATAATGCCACAAACCTTTTGTCTATGAGAGAAGACATTATGCCAGATACATGCCAGTCTACTGATCTGGGATTGCGATGTTGCCAACGACACATCCACATAGAAATTCGCTGTTGGATGGTAAGCATTTGGCAATTAAATCCCAAGATCATTAGCATTAACAGCAACACATGTGTTCTCCACTAACGGCCTTTCACAGCTCATGACAGTGTGAGAATGATGGGTATTTGTAGAGCAATGGCAGGTCGATGTAATGTAAAATGCAAACATCAGAATGATGCCAGGCTGTAGTGCATGAACAAAGATATAGACGATGTGAATAGAGTATTTGAGACTATTGCTAACTGGGCAAATTCATTATAAAGTTTTACAGTGACCACCGAGAATCATGACCAGCTGACTGTCAGAGAAAATGAAAATGAATAATAGTTTTAAAAGTTACTTACAATATCATCCGTCAAATATATCTGTGTCCATCAGTGATGATCAACAGGCTCAGAATGAAGGCACATAGACATAAATATATATTAGAGTAAGCGCCTTCCTTTGTGGGCAAACAAATATGCCTCATTAATCCAGACGACTAACAGATCAGAATCTATATAATGATGTCTTTGAAAACACAATCTCTTAGTAAAATACACTTGCTATATCAACATGCTTTAGATACACTACTGCCAGAAGCGCTTTATGAGGGTTATACAGTCGATGGTCCAAAGTGTGGAAGGTTGATTTTGTTAGTAAATTGGTGTTGTTTTTTGTCGCCACCCTATTTTCTAACACAGAATTGATTGTTTTTGTCTTTCTATCACCCGCCAATCATTTACAGCATTTTGATGACGTTTTGCCACCATTTTATTTTATCTGGCACAGTGGCTTTATTGATTTTCAGAGATTTGATGGCGTTTGAGATTTTATACATTAGCTACTTCTGGGATTGATGAGTGGGGTCGGATTTATTATTGTGGAAACCCCTGAGGAGTAATTGGAGAGGTGTCTCTCTCGCATAGATTGGCTTCTGGGCGTCCTCCCCCGAAGAAGATTGAAAGTGCTCTGAGTAGACATTTAGTAGCTTCTTTGATCACCTAAATTTCAATTTTCTCTTTATGAAGACCTCTGGAACCCCAGTTAACTGGAGGAGGGTGCACACTGCTATACGTTGTTGCACTAGAGTTAGCACAGCAATGTGTAACACAACCATAATTGTGCTAGTGTTATGGAAACGTTGGCGCAACCCATGTAAATAATATTTATAATATGCATTGGCTATAAGTTGTTGGGTCAACGTTGGCACAACAACAGTTACACAGCAGTAATTTTTCAACTGATATGCCAACGTTGGTCCAACCCTTTGTTGCCAACGACGACGATGCCAACCAGTTGCCAACGTTGGTCAAATGCCCAATAGCTGACGCCGACGGTGCCAACCAATCAGCAACGTTGGCCCAAGAAAGTAATGATATCTGGGTAATTAACTAAAAGTCGCACTTCATACGAGAGGAATTGAGCAATCCAGTTTTAGCTATCACCTGCCCATCTCTAGCGAAGCTCCACCCATGCTTTGACCATGTTGCGATCAGTCGATCCCTGCACTCCCTGAATGTCAATTTACAGAATAAAGCATGTTTATTAAACAGTAAAGCCATACAATTCATACAACAACGCATAGTCTGTCAACAATTAAGCTTTTATGACGTACATTATCTACGTCAATTATGAAGCTATTGATCATGACGTTATCCTACATGTCACGTATTTGATTGTGATGTCATATGATTGATGGATAATCTGCAAGGGTGCATTGACACTTTAACTCTCCTACACCACAAACTGCAGAATCTTTATGATGTACTGAATATTGTATTGAATAAATAAAAAGAATTTGACCGTGAGTAGAGCAGCCGGGCGGAACCTCTTGCTGCCATACTCTCAGTCAAATTAATTTCAAAATATTCAACAACTTTCATGTATCGACCTCGAGGCCAATCATTGTCTTGAAATTGAGATACCGGAATGTCAAGGGTTAAAGAGTTAATAGACGTTGTTATTTACAGTAAAGCCACCGTGTATATATTGGGTATATAGAGATAACAGAACACACGATTTACAATAAGTAGAAATGTATTTTCATTAGAATAATTATAGCAGTCGTTATTTATAATAAACACAAGATTTATTATTAATAATACAATTAGTATATTGCGGTTGACATTGCGCGGATATATCCTACGTTTTATTTAATTCAATAGTAGTAGTGGTGGTGGTGGTAGTGGTGATGGTGATGCTGGTGCTGATAGTAGTAGTAGTAGTAGTAGTAGTAGTAGTAGTAGTAGTAGTAGTAGTAGTAGTAGTAGTAGTAGTAGTAGTAGTAGTAGTAGTAGTAGTAGTAGTAGTAGTAGTAGTAGTAGTAGTAAATATTGTCAATGCACTGGCTCAGAATCTTCAATAATTGAAAAAATTCACAAATATAAGATATTTTGGTTTATCTTACTGCCTGAGATTTGTCATTTTGTTTGAGGAAAGCCATATGGCATTAATGTTAACCCTTTACTGGATATTATGGATAGATATTTGAGTTTTGCTTTTACCAAGATGTCACGTAGATTCGAGTTTTTCTTAAACGCAATTACTGGACGCTTGTTAAAGGGTTGTTTCAGTTTCTCCTGTAGGTTTTGATACTCATCTTTCAAGATTTTGGAAATTCCAACGTTTTTCCGATTATAGGTCAGAATGAATGGAAGTTTGTCACGTTGATCAGATAAGTTTATTCCCCTTGGCCACTGTGTTTCGAGTTCTTTAATCCAAAACGATTCTCGAAGTTTTCTTTGTTTATCAGTTTCTTCTGCCGTATCTGAAAGGGGTGGCTGTTCAATCGGCATAATTTCAAAGTCACGAAGGACTAAATGGTCAGGAAGATTAAAATGTTCGGAAACATGTGTGTCTTCCTCTAGCCTAATATCTGAGAGGTGTCGAGTTTCCCGCCATCTTAATGGACATTTGGTTTCGCCGACATACTGTTTTTGTCACAATTTGCATGAAATTAGATAAATAACATTTTCAGAGTCACAATCTAGATTAGACTGAAGTTGGAACTTGCTTTTGTTCTGAAAGCTCGTGAAAGTATTCTGGTTTGGGAGAAATTCATCTAACTTGCACCTTTTCTTTCCGCATTTGCGAGATTCGCCTACACCTATAATAAGACGATTGTGAGAAATTTTGGTAGGCCGACGATTTGAGGCATTATCTGGAATGGTTTCCAAGCCGTCTAATGTTTCAGATTTGATTTTGCGCAAGAATCGTGAGGAGTAACCTCGTGGTTTGAGGGCTTTGAATAGGGTAGAGCACGCTTCTTCAATGTTTTTCCTATCACTCGAATTCCTGTGAAAACGGATTATTTGTGATTTAACTATTCCTTTAAAAGTATGTGGAGGATGGAAAGATTTTTTGTGCAATAGCTGATGCGAATCGGTTGGTTTGAAATACACTTTGTAGTCTAAGTAGCCAGTTGTTTCATACTTTAGACCTTTATATACAGTTACATCCAGGAAATCTACGGACATCTCGTCAATGGTTGCTTTTAATTTGATATTCGGATCGTGATTGTTCAGAATTTCGAAAAATTCATCAAACTCTGCCTTTGTGTGTTGCCAAATCATGAAAATGTCATCAAGGTACCTGCGATAAATGAGGGGATGTTTTGGACACTTTTCTAATGCTTCCTCCTCCCACTCTGCTACGTAAATATTAGCAAAACATGGGCTAACGCGCTTGCCCATCGCGCAGCCGCAAATTTGTTGGTAAATTTCGCCATCGAATCCAAAATCATTGCCTTTCAGACTCAGCTCTAATAGAGCTATCACTTCTCTGTCTGGCCTGTTGGTGTCTGGGTAGTTCACGAATGCTCTACGGATAGAATTTATACCCTTCTCGATGTCAATGTTTGTATACATAGCATCGATGTCAAGCGTGACCAAGAATGAATTTGGAGGTATCCAGGTCTCAGAGACCTGGGATAAGAAGTCTTCTGTGTTTTTCAAGAAGCTATTCAAGGTCTATTTGCTATTGGCTGTAGATGGTAATCGATGTATTCACTGATTCTGTAGGATTCTGAGCCACAATCAGAGATTATAGGTCGCCCGGGCAGTGACATTGGGTCCAACCACGAATCTATGGGTTTATGAATTTTTGGCAAAAGATAGAAAGTCCGTGGTTTTGACTCAAGTTTAGCAAAGAGATACTTATGTTGCTTTTCGGTGATCTTCTTGCTATCGAGCAATTTTTGAAGAATCTCATTAAATATGCTGCAATTATTTTGCCAAAGTGGTTTGCTTAGTTTCTGGTAATGCTTTGGGTTACTAAGTTGTCGTTGTGCTTCACGTTTATAGTTATCTTTAAGCATTATTACAGTCACCGACCCTTTATCTGCAGGTTTGATGACAATTTCGCTGTTTTTAGACAATTCAATTAAGGCCTGGCGTTCCTCATAGGGTAAATTTGGTTGATCATTAGGGAATGTAGAATTTTTAACACGTTCTGAAAAGAGTTCTATGTTTTCACCGATCGCTGGGTCCAGGATTTTTACGTTTGGTGCCCAGCCAGTTTTTTCAATGAATGGTGGAATGTTACTATTAGAGTTACGAAAGAAGTCTGCTAACTTAATACGGTGACTAAATTCAGATGTTTCCATACAGCCATTATCTAAAAGAGCATCCAAACCTGTTTTAGGTTTTGGTGTTGGGACAAATGTAAGACCAAAATTGAGCAGTGACTGCTCTGCTTCACCTAATGGGGAGCCAGTTAGATTGACAATATTACTGCCCAGTCCTGTTTCCGGGCGGATGTTACCCTGGCCCTTGTCTAGTTTAAATTTAGGAATTTAAGCCAGGCAGAATACATCGAGTTAGCTGTCTTCTCAGTCCAATGAATGTTATCCTTAACAACATTAAATTCGGAGAGTCTAAGTGCAGGAATGACAGTCACAGATTTTGATGATTCAGCCGTCGAATTGATGGACTGAATCGCCAACTTCTGCTGAGCTGTCAACCGACTTGAATAGTTAAGTTTTGCGGAGTAAATCGCAGTCTTTGGGAATTTGGACTTAATCGCACTGAGAAGCAGCATTAATCTATGTTTTGAACTAGAGATGGGTTCATTCATATCATTAATGCCAATGTTAATCACTATTTTCTCTGGTTTAAATGATCCAGTGTACTTTTGAATTAGTCCTCTAGCATGACACAATTTAGCTCCTGGGTAGCAGGCAACTTGCGTTTCAGGGTGGGGCTCAACATTAATGCGACTCAGGTTCGAAGCTCCAAAGATGAGTACTTTGTTCGTGAGAACAGGTAGTCGCCAGTCAATTTTGTTTTCGATTTCATGACGAAATTTCCAAAAAATGTTTCTCTCCAACATGGTTGGTTGTTTGGGTCTATTTGCAAATTTAATAGGACGCACCTCCGGTGCATTACTTGGACCTGGAGTTGGAGAGAAGCTGGGCTGTGGCAGTTTCCCTGTTGGGGATGGGGTCTTGAGACCCGATGGTTGACTGCTCTGGGGGGGGGGGATTTCTGAGAAGCGCCAGTCCGTGGACCAGATTTGCTACCATTAACCCTTTCCCTCTGTGGCAAGGGCGGATATTCGTTTGGGTCATTTAGATTGCCTAGCGGAGAGTCAGGTAGTGGGATTAATGATGCTTCAAATAGCATATCTCTAGGGCCAGAATCTAATGGTAGCAATGGAGAGATTTTATTGTCTACTCGTTTTGTGACTGGCGGCGAAGTTTCAGGTGATCTGAGGCGTTTTTTCATTTGTGATTGTGGGGCCACAGTTGGTATCATGACCATAGGCGTGGCTTGTGCGAGATTTTGAATTGGTTGCTGAGATGGATCTATCGGTCGCACAAAATCGTAAAAAGAACTAATCGCATTAATGTCGAGCTTTCTATTAAAATTGTTTTTTGCCCAGCGTATAGCATTGGATTTAGCACGACCTAGGTCTAAATGTGGCATTGCCTGTGTGAGGACTACTTCAGTTCTAATACTACCAAGTTGGTCATTATAGTGATTTAACATGGCCTTAATGGTAGATTTTGCCCACTCAAAATTCACATTCCAGATGGCAAATATATGTCATCATTTGGTATAGCTGGCTTACAAAATCCATTCAGCTCTTCCACCGTCCTGCTAAGCCCATCAGGGAGAGTTTCGGCATCTAAATGCCTACGTAGCGAAGCAATATGGTGGAAGCACTGAATTATTTGGTAATACATCTTTACCAGGCGCGCATGCGCAGATGAACCCCCTTTACCATCTCCATTCTTCCTACGACCATTCTTCCTCGCAATAGCCATTCAGACAGACAATCGTTCAATCTAACTAGCAATCAGACAGGCAGTTGAGCAGGTAAGAACGATTCGATCAGGCAAACTCAAATTCAAGCACACAAATTCATTCACATCAACTTCAAATTGAACCAATATATTACTTACACCTGAAAGACAAATTATAGAATTAACATGTAATATGCAAGGGTTAACAATACAACAATACAATACGCAATATTATAAGTTACTCACAGTAATTATGGACACCGTCAATTGGCTAAATGCATTTCACATGGATGTGCTTCATCAGTAGCCTGTATGACAAATCTGTCAGTCCTTCAGTATAGACAGCTTTATATACGTTTACTGAATTACTCAATCTCCTTTGAAAAACTACTCTATGGTTTAATTTGAACAATTGAACTTTGTGCAAGGTTTGAATTTCCTTTGATTCGGGTTTATCACAAAAACACACGTGTCATGC
>CM067374.1:128241295-128365186 GCA_034401795.1 Chaetoderma sp. LZ-2023a | reverse complement strand
ACTTGAATGTTTGAAATCATATTCAAATCAAAGATATTTGTTGAAAACAGCAATCTGCTGGACAGGAGCGAAAGGGAATCATGCAGTGGCGATTTCTTTACCACACTGACAATTAAAGTCGCTACTGATTCGTGGGCCTTATGACACTCTGACCTACCAGTGTGTGGATTGGGAGTCGATGACCATGTTTGGTGGATCGAGTGGTGGAAATAAATACATAAATCAGCAACTGAATGAATGAATGAATGGATGAATGAATGAATGAATGAATGAATGAATGAATGAATGAATGAATGAATGGATGGATGGATGGATGGATGGATTGATGGATGGATGGATGGATGGGTGGGTGGGTGGATGGACGTGGATAGATAGATAGATGAATGAATGAATGAATGAATGAATGAATGAATGAATGAATGAATGATGAATGAATGAATGAATGAATGAATGAATGAATGAATGAATGAATGAATGAATGAATGAATGAATGAATGAATGAATGAATGAATGAATGAATGAATGAATGAATGAATGAATGAATGAATGAAATGAATGAATGAATGAATGAATGAATGAATGAATGAATGAATGAATGAATGAATGAATGAATGAATGAATGAATGAATGAATGAATGAATGAATGAATGAATGAATGAATGAATGAATGAATGAAGGGATGGATGGACGAACGAATGAATGAAGGGGCAGCTGGAAAGAAGGAAAGACTGGCAGGTGAATGGATTGATAAAAGTCTAGGTCATGTTGACGTAATATCATAGTTTGGTGTCCGACATTACAAATTTGCGGATAAAACAAACCCATTTATCAATGAGTTTGGACGTGGTGAAAATCAATGCCTAATTGTGCCTGTCTATAACCATAATGGGAACATTATGGAACAAAAAAGCAAGTTCATTAAGGACATCGTGTGGCATAATATAAAATTACTTTTCATAGTGAATGTTTTGGTGTCCACAAGATCATGTATTTCTTAAGATACGTTCTCCTATGACCACCTATCTTAAAGCGCTCCCGTCATGTGCCTCTCTAAGGTGGATCCAGTATAAACAATTTATACCATATACATAATACCTGGGGCCTGCTATCTACATCATTAAGAGGTGGGGAGGACATGAATAGGGTATCCCGTATTGCATTTACATTTGATGTGACCAGTGATTTCATAGCATAAGTTAGCTCATACAGAAAATATCTTTCCAGGTTAGAAAACGAATGGTTCTTAATAGGCATGCTTGAATGGAAATGAAAAGTAAAGAACTAACCATTTTATCCTACAAATATCATACTTTACATTATTTACGATGTAGGAATTTAGTTGCTGAATATTTTGATTCTAATTTGGTTTAAAGCTGCCAATTACAGTAAAAGCATGAACCTATAGTACAATTGTTTTGAATTTAAAATATTTCACTTACTACCCCAATATGAGATACTGAGATATCAAGGTTGAAAATGGTTAGATGTTTATCATCCTAGCCCAGATCATAGGCCTACAACTACATGGGTGCCATAGCTAGCACTGGCGACACAGGAAATTGCCCGAAACTGGAAAGGTGTGAAAATAATGTATGCCGTTGCTTGGGTAGAGCCGGTATAGTTCACTGTTGGGAATGCATCATAAACACCTCCATAATGTAGGCCTAATGTTGTAACATAACATGTGCGTTATCAATCATCATCAATCAACATCATCAATCATCATCATCGATCATTATCATTAATCATCATCATCATAATCATCAATCTACTGTGTGATGTAAATACATGTATACGTTACCTGTAGGGCGAGAGTTGCATGCTGGTGCGGTATATCTAAAAATATGTTTAGCTTGGCCCAGCTTTAAGGGTTAATTAGAATAGACATTTTAATTGTATGTGCAATCCCTTCCAACCTGATAAATCTATTTCATTCTGCATGACAGTGATTGGGTGGTTATACATAAAGAAAGAAAATAGTATATTTAAATATGAATTTGACTGAAAACTCGCTGTCAAAATGCTCAGCAAACTAAGTCCACAACAGCTTCCAGTCAAATTCGTTTCTAAAACATCAACATACTATTTCTTAGATCGTATAAAAAAAGTATATAAAGTTCTTTAAATGCTAAAATTTGTAGGTTACAATATACTTAATCTATTTTAAATAATTCCATGTACATTTAATATGATGTAAGAAATTTTAACACTATTTTGATTGGAAGCTGTTGCTGTCACAGGCGGGAGTATTTCCTGTCAAATTACCTTAAAAATATTCAACGGTTTTCTAGCGTTTATTTCGAAATTTAGATTTCAGTTTATACTCCTGTTTTCAGAAAAGACGATATATTATAGGAAATGGCAAATCGACAGAGCTGAGATGGCAAAACAGCGTTTTAACATGCTAAGGTAGCAATACCTACTCGTGGTAGCAATGTAGGCTTTATTTCAATGGGTAGAACTGATGGACACGACATATCGGACAGCTTTGACAGTATGGAGGGAAACAAAGGGTCCTGCTGAAAGTGCAAAGATGCACGTGTCTGTGTTGTTCACAGTCAAATGGTCAGCTATGGGGAAAATGGCAGCACCACTTTGGTTTCTCAGTGAGACGGCGAAAGTACAAACTAGAGGAAGATACCTCGTAGGGCAAATTTGCACTCCCATTGTTGGGAATGGGTTATAAACGTATGTTCAAAGTAGACAGATGCTCGAATTTTCCTAGAATATTCGTGGATTTTCCATATATTCCTATCTGCATAGAATATAAAAAGGAAGTAACTTCCAACTTATCTAGATTATTATAATGTACATCAATAGATAGCTATTACAATTTCCTTTCCGGCCATATGTATTAAATTACAAACAAAATATAAATAGAATAGAAATATAAGGATTGTAAGAATCTTTGTTATGAAGTAAGTTTCTGACCAAGTTAAGCAAGAAATCCTGCGCATGCATACTTGACTTCCGCCGTCATTGTTGGTCATGCACTAAAAGCCTTAACATTCACTCCATATGGAGTTAATTGATTCTTCAGTATGTAGATCTATCATTGCTGGCTGAAGAGACCATGGGAAGGTAAATCCAAACATGGGTGTGGATTGTTCGGAGGATGGGTGTGTGGAATGCAGATGAGTTTATATGATAAATATAATCCCTAATACGGGCCCATTTAATATCGTTATTATCAACCTCATCGAAAATCATCTTGTGCACATGATGATTTTCGACTTGATACCTTGATTTTCGTTGATAATAGTGATATTAAATGGGACCTCATTACAGATCCTCGATAGATTAGTATTTTATGAAGGAACATGTGTTTACCAAGTCTTGTTCATTTTGTAAATATGGGATTGTCTTGTGGGAAGTCATGACCCTGCAGGATGTCTTATATTTCAAGTAAGTCCCAAAAGAAATTATACTTTGAAAATACCAGGTGAGCTAAAGGGCCAGATGACATCGTTATTTAATGATATATATTTATGATTCCTATAAATTAGAATCAGCATAGTGGCTGATAATATTGTTTATCAACATCGGCCACGTACATTTCTGATAAATGGCTAGAGTGCTGGATATAGCACGATGAAGCGAATGGATGCTAATAGATGAAATTAATAATGTAATATTTAAAATAAGTGAATTGATTGGAAAAGATTATAGGGTTCTGAGTTGATATGTATTTGAAAATAGTTTGGATAAAAGTTGTTCCTGTTCAGTCGGCACACACTTTTAAGATATTCAGCAGTTGTTAGGAATGGTAGTTTAGAAAATAATCAATGTATAATAATCGGTGTTGGGAGATATGGAACTGAACGTAACAAAAGGACGTAGTTGATGATGTAGGTAATCTAGTCTCTCACACTAGGTTGAAACAACACCACCTGGCAATGAGATCATACAGCTCATGTGCCTATACACCCTAGTATTCTCGAGACTTCTCCATCAATAGGCAATGGACAGGACATGGACATTGTAGCGTCCTTTAGGAATTAATAACATAATCGAAATTTGTATATCAACTGTATGTCACTCATACAATGGCATGCAACAACAACACATTCCGTAATGGTGTTAGTTAGGTGACAGATCACATCAAATCAGAACCATTACCCCCCCCCCCCCCCGCTTTGTCTATGTGAGGCACCATCTCCATGGAAGAATAGGACAGAGTATAATTGGTTAGGATGACGTCATAACCAACCAGCGTCGATCAAACTCTGTAGTTTACTACAGAGTTTGATCGACGCTGGTTGGTTATGACGTCATCCTAACCAATTATACTCTGTCCTATTCTTCCATGGAGATGGTGCCTCACATAGACAAAGCGGGGGGGGGGGGGTAATGGTTTAGAATTATAAGGAATAGGTTTTTGTAACGGGCAAAGGATGAGGGGATCACTGATTGGTTGAAAAGACCAACATTTATCAGGTCAGAACTTCTAGGAAGAAATAAGCGGAGGTTGATTGGTGGACTGATTGTTCGACCACTCAAAGTGTGCTTATGGCATACCTAGAAGAGTTGTAGGAATAGATTTGAGAGAAATCTAATTATTAGCATTGTTATAGAACTTGGTTAGAATGACGAATTAAATTGTATATAAGACAGGATTTTGGTCTTATAGGAGAATCAATCCACCACCGTGATTCACTGAACATCTCGCTGATGTTCAGTTCATGAGCTACTGCTTGTAGGCATGACGAAGCTCTGTTCGATGTAGCATACAGATAGCCTTAGGAGTTAGGTAATTTATGTTAGTTCGTAGAAACGTTTTTGTACCAGTCTGTATTGTGAGCAATTTTGCTCTTATCTCAAAACTTGTATTATATGTGAGTTAAAGGTTAATCTTACGTTTATGTAAGACGATGGTTTGTCAAGTCATTTAGAAGTAGGAATCTAGTTGTGAGCTGGAAGAAACATCCAGTCCGTACCTGGAAGTTAATAGATAGTCAGATAGGCCCAGCAGTCATCAAATAATATCGTCACTTCACCATCTGTCAGACGAGGCGAGCCCGACTGCCATCATCCTTTATCGTTACCAGTAGTCAGTGTCGCAGCAACGCTAGACAGCTACCGGTAACGGTGAAGAATAACATCATTATTGTCAACTGAGTAAGGAGTTCTTGAAGGAATCCAAAATCTTCAATTTGAACCCATGATACACAGGAATTATATTATTGACACTAAAATGGATAGACATATTGTTTATATATGTTAAATTCCTTCATACCATTAAAATGAGTGTGGTGACGTCTAGAACTAGATGTGGCCACAAAGCAACATGATGGCTTTGATTCTTTTCTAACTTCTCGCCTTCGTCGTCTTCTGCATTTCCAGACCAAAACGATGCACGCTATTCCAATTAGAGCTAATGCTGGAATCGTTACAGGTAAAACAATGTTTTCCCCTAAAGCAAAATGGGGATTGCAAAGATATATTGCAAGGATATTATTATTAAGACTACAAAATGTTGATTAATAATTAGGCCATGTGGGAGTGTTTGGCAAACATATTAGCAGTCCATAGGTAGTCATCCTTTAGGAACATGGACTACGATTATAATTTATTAATAAAATATTGATTACATTCAATCAATACTGAGGCTTTACCTGATAACATAGGTTACTGGGCTAATACTGGGCCAATGTGGCACTGCGTTGGCTCAGTCCTGCCCCAGTAACATGCATTGTTAAGATTATGTAGATTATCTTACAATTTGATCAGTGGTTATCAGCCCCATTTGGTACGGAATTTACACTAGATTTGAGTGGCAGGTAAACCATATATTTTTCTCATTTAACATTAGGACAAAAATTGATAATTCATTTTCGCAAAATCCGGTACTCACACCAAAATGCTTGAAATCAAAATTGTTAAATTTGTATAACTTTAGATCCTTAACTTATGGGCCCCATTACCATGAAATGAAATAACACTTAACATATTGTGACGTCATTCCATTTTAATTAATACAATTTTTAAGATGTAAAATAGAATTACAGACTTAATTCAACTTCACAACTAAATATAACAGTAATGTAGCTTGAATGAAATCATCAGATGCTAAACTTAGTTTCAATTCACTGCATTGAGGTACACAATTTAAGCCGCTAAAGCTATACACGTTTAACCATTTTATTTACATGCATTTGGGTATGCATGTAGGACTTTAATAACTGAATATTTGAACAATTAAAACTTTACCATGGAAATCAGATCTGCAGATCCATAAACAATGCACTCGTGAAATGAGCGTTTAAACGGATATTAGTAAGAAAATAGGAGACATTCGCCAGTTGGTATATGTTAATCAAAGCACTGATAAATGTAAAGCTTAAAATTTGAAATTATATATCTCACCTGGCGCTCAATTTAATTTTCTTCACAATGGCATTTTAATCAAACCGTACACTTAGTCTTGTAATCTCTGAGGCCTCGCCCAGGGAATTTGGTTAATTGTATAAATTCACAAAAGTCGTACTTGCCTGCTCACAGATATGCCTTTACTTGCTCATTTCAAGTGCACCTTGCTGATGGATCTGTAGATCTTATTATCGACTGTACACTGCTATCCCTTTCATTTATTATTTATTGAAGCAATCATACCTCGTGATTCGTAAGCAGTTCTCATTATCGGTATACCATGTGTGTTGTGTTCAGTCATTAAATCTGAACTAACTGTCCCTGTTACTTCATCTTCTGATACTGATACATTGAAATAACATCGTGGGCTTGTACAGCATGGGTGGTCAGCAAATGACTCAAGGTCACAAACGCTATGATCAAAGTCATCATTACACCTATAAACGTAAGAGGTTACATGGTAAACAACTAGTATCCATCCACTTTAGATTTAGCTATATGAAACCTGAATTACCAAAGTTTCAATTTGAAAGTAACTATAAGTTTCAAGGTAACTTGTTGAATATTTTGAAAGCAATTGGGCCGAATTTGCATTCCCATCAAGTTACTTTCAAAATATTCAGCATAATATTTACCAAATTATAATTTTTTTCCAATTTCATATTTCGGATACAAATGCTTAATTACATAACTAATGAGTTTATCAATGTTAATGCTGGATATAGGCCTATGCAGTATTGTTATAACAGAGCAAAAGAAACATAATTTATGACAAAACATATTCACTGTCCAAAAATATACCAAAGCTTTATCAATAAATCGATGTACATAAAGAAACGTTCGGTTCAAAGGTTTACATGCATCTGTTTGATATACTATCATTATCGACCAGTTAACACAAATCTCAGTGGTATGCTACTTCTAACATCATATTATTATTAAAAAAACAAGAGCAATGAGAGATTGTGGACGATGCTGAAACTTAGCGCATGCCCTCGTGCAAATCCAGGTGGACATTGCCAAGTGCATTTAGATCCTATCTGTAACCTGCCCTCATATGTATGCTAATTTATCTGTGTCAGCAAAATAGCCAAATAACATGATATCCTAATTCCCGTGAGGGCCGTCAGCTTTAATGGTGACTGCCAGTTTTAGCTATATTCCACCCATCTCTAGCTATGTTCCACCCATGATTTGCTTGTGTTGGAATCAATCAATCCATGCCCTCTCTGAATCTCAATTTCCAGGAACCTATACAGGTTAGCTGTACGAGCAACAGCGCCCAGTCAAATTAGTTTCAAAATATTCAACAGCATGTTCATTAAATTTTAAAGACATACAATTCGTACAACAATGCTTATTCCATTATCAATTAAGCATTCGTGACGAACATAGCTATGCCGTTCATAAAGTAATTGATTATGACATCAGCCTCCAGGCCACCTAGTTTACTATAACATCATATGATTGATGGATAAACTGGAATCCTCTATTTCAATGAGGACACTCCATTTTAATCATTATCATTCATTGAAGGCATTCACCTCAAAATGTTATGTTGCTGGGCTGTGTCGTTTTTTGCCTTCCCATTCATGTGTCCCCTTCCTTATCTTACCTTTGCAACAACGTGCTGTGCTATATTAGAAGTAGTGAGTAAATCAACCTCACCTTTGCTGGCAAACATAGTTGGTACTCGACAGTGTGTTTTGCTTTTCACAAATAAGTTGGCAGTAACTATTCGTGTTGTCCTCTTCCTGGAGTTGTGTATCACAATTATACGTGCACGAATCTAGAAATACAAACTTGTCTATGAATGTTACTATAGTGACAAACAATGAGTTGCTACAAATGTCAAAATGAAAGCTTCAGTGAATTACCGAGCAGATAATTATGTGTGTACTTTTGATATAAATATGGGCAGGTAACCTAAGACCTTAGATCTCCGTCATCATCATTTTCGGCCATTTAAAAAATCTGTTAATCTATCAGTATTAATGATCGCACAACTTTAGGTCAGTACCATAGGGTTACTTATTTTTACAAAATGTGTAGATGCATATGTGCATCGACATGGAAATCCAGATGTCTGGCAAAAGCTGTAAATAAAGACTATAGTTTATTAAAATAGGTTCATGCTTCTCTATTTCGGTTGCCAAAGGGAAATACCAAAGAATCTTGTTTCACAAGCCATGCACTCTGTTCAGCCATCCTGTGTCAACTTAACCCTTTCATGATGAAGACGGCCCAAACACCCACTGCCATTATTGGAATGACCATTTGCAGGCCACGAGAAGATTATTTTTACAAAATTGACCTCTGGAATGATTTGCTCTATAACTGAGCCAGTCATTCTAGTAGAAACATTAAAAAAATTGTCTTCTCTTGGCCTACAAATGGACATTCAATAAGGAAATAATTTGGTTTTCTTGACCAAGATTAGTCGTTAAAGGTTTAAAAAGCTCTCTCAGGGATCTCGAGGAATGTCTATTTGCAGGCCAGCAGCATACCTTCCAGTGGTAAACTGTAAAAAAAATGTGTCATCTTTGGCCTTAAAATGCGTACTTATTAAGCAAAGGTTTGGATTTTCTTGACTTTTTAAAGTTCAAGCCTGTCACATTATCCTCCATAGTGATTGTGAGAAATATCTATATTCAGGACAACATAAAGCTATCTTTCCAACTTCCAAGATATATTTACAAAATTATCTTCTCTTGACCTGCAAATGAACATTCATTGAGGGAGGGTGATAGTGTAGCTCAATGGGAGATTCCAGTTTATCTATCAATCACATGACATCACAATCAACTATAATCAATCATTTATGTGATGTCTTTATTATTTACTAAACATTATGTTGAAATTTTGAAACTAATTTGAGTGGGCGCTGTTGCTGTTATTTCCACATAATGTCACATGCAGTATTATTACATCATCACTACCAGGCAACAACTGGTAATAATATATTTCTCATGAAGTACATCATAGACCACATGACTTTATTTCAGTATTCGGATATAAAACGTGGTGGTTTAATTAATATTACACAATCAAATGCAAGCTTGCTTATGTGATAAGTAATACGAGAGGTGTTCAGTTTATTTTGTCACAAGATTGCACGATTTCTTGCTGCACACTTTTGGTCAATTGTCTCACTCACAATACCTTTTTACAAAGCCCACGAGCTTACCGACACGCTAGTTTAGTTTGTTAAAAGTTTTCAACATGCAAAGAAATAAAACAAGCGAGAGAGCAGAGGGTATAATTCTCCATCTTTTGAGGAGGGGAATGATGCCGTCACTGATCAGAAATTAACTTTTGAAAGAAAATATCAGTGTCAGTGTGAGGACCATTTATCGCATAAAGAATAACATCTGAAAAGAACGACAATTGACGAATCTAACACATGGACAATCTGCTACGTTGAAAATCAGAAGAAGACGAACTGTAGTATCAAAACAAGTGATAGACAAAGTGAAGAAAATGATAGCAAGAATTAACCCACCGACACAACGTGAGATGAGCAATCTATTAGGAATTAGTTTGGGATCGGTAAATAACACCATAAACAGTTTTATCAAGGCAAAACTGAGAAAAAAATGTTTGGTTCATAAATTATCCCTAGAGCAGGTTGAAAAGAGGAGGAAGAGGAGCTGGAGGCTGTACCTGAAGCTGTGTGCGGGGAAGTGGAAACACTTTGTCACCACAGATGAGATTATGTTTTATCTAGGTGGAAGCTACGGAAAACGGCGAGTCTGTTATGTTAGGAAAGGACAAATTGATATGGATAAGTTGAAGTTTATTAAACCTGACAGTTTCGCGCCTGGTTTCATGATATGGGCCGGCGTTAGTCATTACGGAAAGACCACTCTTAAATTCATTGATCGGAATGTGAAAATCAATGCTGATTATTACATCAAACATGTTTTGAGACCCTTTTTGAAACATGATGTTCCCAAATTATTCCCAGGGAACAAACAGAAGGACATGGTTTTTCACCAAGATAGTGCCTCCTCTCATACTGCATGAAAGAGCTTAACATACTTAAAGCAGAACAATATTAAATTCATTAGCCCTGAAGAATGGATGCCGAAGTCGCCGGATGCTGCCCCTATGGACTTTAGTATCTGGGAGGTTCTCAAGCGCCGTCTACAGAAGCGGAAAGTTACAAGTCTTAACAGTCTAAAACGTGCTCTCAAAACCGAATGGAAGGCACTAAGTCAAACTGTGATCAATAAAGCCCTTTCTTCTTGGCCTAAGCGCTGTAGACTGATATATCATGCTCATGGGTCTCGAATTGAACATTTTCTGCAATGAAATTGTTTTGTGATAAATTATTGTTGATTAAATACTTATTTGAAATTTGTGACAAAATAAACTGAACACCTCTCGTACATCAGAGAACCTACACGTATTCTAAGCAATAGATGCGATATCTTAGAGGCAAATTAACACATCTTACTTGAAATCCATTGTAATTCAAAACCTGTTGCCATAGATATGCGAGATGCTCGGAATTCTATCCAAGCTGAGCTGGCAGTAGTTCCAAGAGGTGCGGGTATTTCATCTCCGCAGAAGAGGCCCAACAATCTCTGTTTAGTCCCCCTTCGTTCACTGATCTAGAGAAAATATACGAGTGTACAAGTATAGGTTATATAACAAGGGACAGTTCCATGATTGGTAGTTATGACTTGTAGTCCCATTCTAGAATAGAATAGCAAATACCATAGACAGATATAGCCATATTAATATTTGTCCAGGTCCTGCCTATTTTAGGTCCCTTTCCCATTGCCTAATCATGTTTAACTATTTCCTATACTTTATCCGATATATTAAATATATATCAGAGAGTGCGAGAAAATTATGACCACAGCGTGAGAGAAAATACTGATGGTGATGTTACCTGGCAACTTTTGATGGAATAGGTTGCATTCACATAGAAGCGATAACAATATCAGATGATAAATTGCCGATTTTTGTGGCATTAAGTTTAAGAAATAGGTGATGAGTTTATTCCGGGACAAGTGGCAGTACATTAAGAACGCTAGCCGATATATCTTGTATTTACCGAAATAACAGCTGCAACAGAACAAGGCCTTAGAAAAGAAGTTTGGCAAAGGTACTATTTATTCAATTTGTTGCCATAATAAAGCATGCATTTATTTCTTCGGAAATGAAAAATTGTAATGGAAAAGAGTAGCCACTTTAACTTCTAAATCGTAGTATGTCAATGGAACTGAATATGTCCTTACATCAGCAATTAGTACAATGAATTTACGCTATCAAATAATTTGAAGGTCAATCATATTGAACCAAATTTCATACATTTTTCATGATGTTGCAATATACTGCAAAATTACAAAATTTCGTACATTTCATATTTATTATATGCCCCATACGATCGTCTGCTATAAACACTGAACACAGCTTGATTAGGGAGTAAAGACAGTCAATGTGTTTTTAAAATATTCATCATATCTCATATAATGTCATTAGAAACAGTTTGCTTATGGAAACCACTTTAAATAAATGTGTTGTTTATTCCTGTCATTTTCATATTTCCCCCTCTCGAACCATTCTGATACAAGTACTCCTGGCATTACAGTATATTGGCATTGACCGGGAATTGAATACACAATTGGTGACTGGGCTTAGGATCATAGCCCACAAATGCTTCTACCACACCGAAAATACATACATCTTGCTTTTCCGGTGAGGCTTTCACAATTCTGAAAGCCTTGCTGGAAAAGCAAGATTTATCTCTTGCGGCGTTGGTCTCATGTGAAGCGTTTGTGGGCTATGATGCTAGCTCTCAAGTTTCACGTTTATTAAAGTACTCCAACGTCACTATGTGGCATATGGGCATTAGAAAATTATAAGTAATTTTACAGGTCTGAGTGACATTTACCATTTAAAATGTATTTATTTTTACATGCAGTACAGTAAAAGCAGTAGTAGTAAAGATAGTTGTGTTTGATGCATTACAGTATGATAATAAATTAATAATCTGATATAAACATTATACGTTTATGTAAGCTGTTTAAGGATTTACGTATAAAGGCACACAATCTTGTTAGACCCTGTAAATTTTCGAAAGTAGTTCTCCAAATTTGTAGAAATTTGGTCGGTTACGATAATAAATTTTGGAAGAAATATTTTATTGTCATCACAGAAAAAGCATCAACAAAATACTCATGGACAATATGGTGTTTGTCACATAGGCTACATATTCTTTCTTCACTCGTAAGCCTTTCCATTTCTATAGGCAATGTACGATTACTAAGGCTTCAGTTTTGATTCAACTTCTATATGTTATATATTTTGGCTTTAGGCAAGGTGCTAATTTGCTCTGACCAAGTTTGTATGTACTATTAGAATTTATTATGTACAGCGTTTCCCAGAGGTAAGTCATTCCCACATTTGCGATTACACATTAACTGTGTTCAGCCATTTGTATTCTTTATTATTTTGGTCAATTTCATTGTAGATATACTTATAAAATATGGATGATAGCTTTGTTTCTTTATTGTTCAGAAAATTTTCCCAGCAATTTATTAATTTACATTTTATGGTAATTTGTAGTTTGATTTGTCCTAGTGCTCCATATACCATATACCATATACATACGTTTTGCTTTTGCAATATTTCCAATGCTTATAAAACTGAACCTGAATTGTTTCAGTTGTAAGATTTTCTATCTCCCAGATTTCACATCCATAAGTAAGTATTGGTGTAATCATTGAGTCAAAGAATTTTAGCTGTCAGGTTAAAGATAATTCCATGTTTTCTATGCGCCTGTATAGCGAGTAAAGGACTTTAGCGACTTGTTGACTTAAATGTTTCATGGCCGTGAGGTACCTATCATTGTGAAAAGCATAGATTCCTAAATATGTGTATGAGTCATTTTCTTTAATATGATAATTTCCTCTTATCCACGCCCCACCTCTTTTATTGCTACCAGAAATTAGTATTTTTGTTTTCTCTTTATTTATTCAAAGGTTCCATACTCTCGGCAATAGTTCACATATGCATTTAATATTGATTGCAGATCAGTAGCATACTGTGTGAAAGGAACAGTGGTAACAGTTTGAGATAGCAGTCTATGTTTTCTGCTAGAGTCAGTCCACTGCAAAAAGAGTTTTCCAGGAATTACCTGAGACCTTACAGATATATATTAAATAGAATTGGTGTGTTTCACCTTGCTTAACCCTCAGTTATATGTGAATGCTTCAGAGCGTTTATCATTTTTTATTAATACATAGATTGCGAACAGGTGATATGTTGTTGAATATTTACCTCTTAATCCAGCTTGCTTTTCTTTTAAGTGTTTATTTTGTTCTAAGAAATCGTCTATTCTATTAGTTAATATATTAGTAGTATACTAGTAAATAACTTGGTTATGCAGTTGACTAAAGTTCTAGCTCAAAAGTGATGTGGTTCCTCTGGACGATTGCCTTTTCCTCTGTCCATCCAGCTGGTGATAAAATGTGATTAAAATGTATGGGATACAGAAAGCATAATATATTCAGTTGACTTGATGTATTAATTTATTATTTTATACCCACCAGCTGCTTTATTGGTTTTAAGTTAGCGTAATTCTAATTTCCATTTCATTTATGTTGCTGTTAAGAGTGGCATTGATTGGTTGGTCGGAAACTGTCTGATCGGGAGCGAAATCTGTGTCAGTTACATGTGCATGATCACTTTACATCATAGGTTTATAAAATTCAATATATTAATTTATTAACATACCATTAATATTAACTTTACATGGATCTAGGTTTGGGTCCGAGGACAATTTTCCAATAAGTTTGTAGATTGGTGCTACAATGCTGTTCTATTTTTAGTTTAAAATTCTGTTTATAAATGACAATAGCTTTATTCATGTTGGATTTGTATATTTTACTAGCACCAATCAGGATATTGAGATTTACAGTTATTTTACTAGATCGGTAGCTGGTTTGCAACTTGTCGAAATTCTCTTTTGCCACCCGACAATCTTTATTAAACCATGGGCGATATATGTTATATTTCTTGTTGTTAGACTGGTTTTGATGAGGTTTCAAGCATCTAAATGTATTACGAACCACTTGTTCAGATAAGGTTGCTATTCTAGCCGATACACTATATGATGCTATGATATATTTCGTTGCCATCGGTAATATTATCTGATGTAGTGCACAAGTTAGTATACATTTCTTTATTTTCTTATCACATGTTCATTATATTCTGATGCCTTATCTGTGTTCTATCGTTTAGGTCGTGGTTTTGCGGATGTACTGTTTGTTGTATCAGTAATTATGTTGTATTCTTGGTTATTGGTAGGCCTTGACACTGTACTTTTGTGGAATGAATAAGATACTGAAATGGCAGAGTGTATGTCAGAGAGTAACTAGGTGTAATTCAAAACATTTTTGTTTATTGCTTATTCTATAAATTTGACATTTTTATATGCTAGCTTCCCCACTATTTTGTCGCATATTCTACCATTATAAATACACTGATTATTAAACATGCACATATTTATGAGATGACAACCGAAAGGATTTACTTTATTTTTATCACGAGTTACCCATACTCATCATCAATCTCTAATATATCCTCTAAGTGTTCATCATGTTCAAGAACAACACGACAGTTACCCATTTTGATGCTCATTCCGGATCAATGTCGAATCTTTGTGATATCATCAAATAAGCTATTACTGTTACAGCCTTACCTTAACATAGTCAGACGTGCAGGATGGAGTAGGCATAATATTCAAATGGGTGAATATCAATAGAATCACTTTGTCTCGTGATAACGCAATGTTCCATTCACATCGTTCATTGCCATTATAAATTGAAAGGTAATTCACAGATGATATTGTTCCGCTGCTAGTTCTATATGTGCCTCCACACTGCTCGTCGTCTTGAGAAAGCAAACAGAAAATTATTCACCATTTTAGTCAACCAAACAGAATATTATTCATCATCTTAATCAAACCAGATTTCTGGCCACAAAGGTCTATTACTACAAATCAGTCAATATGAAAATGCCTTTCTGGGCTAATGTTATCAGTTGCTTTGAAGCTGAATAACCATGTATGAAAATAACCGTAAAACTTGAATATTTTGAAAGTAATTTGACAGGGAGATGTTGCTTGCGACAGATTCCTGATGGCAGAGTTTTCAAAATTACTCCACCCACCCCACCCACGGCCAACCCACCCCAACCACCCCCTCACTATCCCCCAACTCCCCAACCCCACCGCCAGCCCATCCTTCCAAACACACCCGGGTGACAAAATAGGTACACCTGGCACATTGTGCTATATTTCGTTTGACTATGTGTGTAACTTCTTTTGGACTATATATAGAAATAAATTAGATAGGTACACACCTTCCAATTCTTTGCTCACTGCCTAGAAATGAAAATCCATGATGTCCACCATACGATTTATCCGAAGATCGTAATTTTGCTCACAGAACAATGTACAAGACTCACCAAGACACCAGATAATGTTCTAACAATACATACTTATATGTAATCCACCCAGTCTGTCAAAATGTCATCATTGTTATCACAAGCTGATGTGATAATAGAAACCTATGAATCCAAGATGTCCACCATTGATTTCTGGCGAATATTCTGCATTTAAGAAGTGGGACAAACAGACTGAAAGCTTTAGTCTCACAGGCCGAAATGAATTAGCTGCCCTCTATTGCTCGAGATATCCACAAAGTCTTAGTGAATGTTGCCCTCATAAGTAGGTGAGAAGTGACCATCACCTAATATGCTTGCAACAAATCTATGATGCAGATTCCAAGGAGCGGAGTGGTCTAGATGGGATAACAACGAAGACTAGTGACATTACAATACAGGTATATACTAAGCTCTTCTCAGCTGCAGTTTTATCAGCGTTTAAGATGATGCTTGATCACAAGTTCCCTCTCAGAGATGGTGCCCTCCACAAAGCCAATGAGATTCCAGTCATCAGAAACATAGAGCAAGTACTGTGTATTAACAATGCTATAGGGGAAACCCCATATGTTTCTGAGAGTGACGACCTTTTCAGTATTGTAACAGAGGAACATGCACATCGGGAGGTACGTACAAGCAGACTTGACACATATTAAGGAGATTGGAAACAATTCCGTTACCTATGCCATTTTTGAATAAGAGAAGAAAGTCATTAAATTAACAACATTTCACCTCTACACGAAACGCCAAAGAAATTTAGAAACCAACAGACATTTAAGGAAATCATTGAAATGGTGGCTTTTTATGATGATGGAGCTGATATCTTATGGAGAAAATGTTGATGTTATCAACACTGTTGGAAATTATTAGTGCAGTGCATTCCCTCTATCATTGTTCAATGAAGACGACACAGTGGAGGAATCCAGTTTTAGCTATGCCCCGCCCATCTTTAGCTAATCTCCACCCACACTTCGCACATGTTGGAATCGATCGATCCCCGAAATCTATGTCTATCAATTTCCAGCAAACTATACCAGTAGGCTGTTTAATATTTTGAAACTAATTTGACTGCGTGTTGTTGCTGCCAACATGATGTTTATCAGTAAGTAAAGGCAGCAATTCGTAAAACAACGCTTATTCCGTCAGCAATTAAGCATTCGTGATGAAATTATCTACAACATTCATGACGTAATCAACACGGTACATAGTTGATTATGACGTCATATAATTGATGGGTAAACTAGGTCCATTTGTGTGAAAGGGACAAATATCAGCCTTGTGAAAATGATGTTAAAAGAAAGAAATGTGAAATCTGTTCCTAACCTTTCAGATTCAGGAGTGAACAGTGCCGTGGTGGTTGATGTTATGACTTCTATTAGGAATTGGTTTTTTTAGCAAGAAGGGGTGGGGGAGGGGGAACTTAAGTACAAATGTAAATTACTGTCTACAAAGTTTGTTAGATTATGTTCCTGCAGAGATCCAGACCATAAATACATTCCTGGAGTGATAGGTATGGAGACGTCAGCCTTATGTCACACGTGCGTCAATAGAGAAAAGTGGCTGCACTGATGGGCAAGATCATTTGAAGTTAACAAGCTTTATTCTGCTCAAGAAGAAGTCGACTTATTTTCTGTAGATCAGAATAATTCAGCTCAATCTCAAGGGCCAGGGGTGGGTCGAGGATTCGAAGAAGATACGAAATCGATTCTTGTTATCGACCAAGTGGCATCATCTCTTCCAGAACTGGAATCAACTCAGGAAGATGCTGGCACTGAGATAATCCTGCACACCATCCAGGCAACGCATAATGGATATACACGGGAAGTTGTACATCCTAATGACACAGACGCTATTGTCCCATGCTTTACATATATACACCTGTGCAAAAGTTAAGCACCACCCTATTTTTACGCACAGGCGAGGGTATATTCATGTGCTATGAAGAAAGCAATAGCATAAACATTTATGTACCCATCCATCTTAGTGCAAGAGGTAATAATGCAACTAGAGGAATGCTGATTATGATGGTGGGGAAACACTGTATGTTTTTGTTTGAACTTGAAAACGAGGTCTGAATATGGTTACGTTGACACAACTGACAACTATTGCCCTACAGTTGACACACGTGGCTAGATTGTCATTAATGGTGTCTGAAAACGAAGTTTAACATCTGTGCACGAGTTTGAGACTGTCATTATTAATACCGGGTATATCCACCTTGTGCCTGGATGACGGCCTGGACACGACGTCTCATGCTGGTCACCAACCGACTGATACGCCATTGTGGTATTCGTTGCCATTCAAAATGGAGTGCGTCTGTTAATTCCTGTAGGTTCTGCACAGGAGGATCCCTCCTTCTCACCATGTTTCCCAGAATGTCCCAGATATGCTCAATAGGGTTCATGTCAGGGCTCCTTGCTGGCCATGGTAGGGTTTCGATGGCATTCTGGCGGAGGTATTCATGCACAGCTCTAGCACGATGTGGTCGGGCGTTGTCATCCATGAATATAGGGTGGGTTCCAGGTGCATGATTTACAAAATGAGGGGCCACAACTCTATCCAGTATGGAATCTTGATATCTTTGTCCATTTAGTGTTCCAGGTACAGTCAACAGATCCAGCTTACAATCAAATGAGATGCACCCCCATATCATAACGGAACCTCCACCAAATGGAACTTCTTCCATGATGTTACGTTGGTCGTACGCCGTGCGTCTGGACCTCCATACACGAGTTCGACCATCTGTGGCATGAAGCCGGAACCGACTTTCATCGGACCAGTGTACCCGTCTCCAGGATCTCATGTTCCAATGTCTTCTTTCGTTGCACTCAGACGCTCCTCTTTGTGGTGTGCAGTGAGGAGAGGACGTCTGACAGGTCTCCTAGCTTTCATGCCAGCAGCATACAGTCTCCTTTTGACGGTAGACATTGACACGCTATTGCGTGTTTCCCATTGCTGGCTGAGCACTCTGCTGTTGGTGAATGGAGATCTCCTAACAAGGCGTACTAGGGCTCGATCATCACGGGCAGTAGTCTTCTTCGATCTTCCAGATCTAGGCCTGTCCTTCACCTCGTTAGTTTGCCCATGTTTTGCAATCAAACGACTGATTACAGTATGGTTAATGTTCAGCTGTCTGCCAATCTCTCTGCATGACATACCAGTGGTATGCATGCCTATGATTTGCCATTTCACACGATCACTTAACCTTCGTCTTGCCATAGCGGTTCACAATCAAGAGCTAATTCTCTCTGTACAAATAAACCACGGTCATGAACACAAAATTCCTAATCTTGTCGCCTAAATCTGTATGTAATGTTCTACACCTCAAACTGGACTTTTAAATAACTGAACACGTGTGCTGTTTCCCGCCACGCACGGACATCAAGCGGCGTGAAGTCATGCATGCATGTGCATTTCGTACTTGGAATTATGTCAGCTAACGCGGGGACAAAAAGTATGGCAGCCTAGTTGTACCATCATGTTTCTACGTTCTATTGTTTTTGCTGGTGCTTAACTTTTGCACAGGTGTATATTATGCACACATAGACTGTTTAACATGTTTGCTATAGCTTTGTGTTCGTTTGGATCCTATCAACTATCTGCCAAACCATTAGATCACAGCAGCACCTGCACCATAACTATGTCACTGACTTGCATTTTTCCACAGTATCACTAGAAGAGATATAATAAGTTACCCCTATTATACAGGAAATAAGACATGTTTTGAACCAATGAAATCTATTGATACACCAGTCATTGTGATGTTTCGTGTACTCGAGAACGAATTGACTGAGGGGTCGTACATGGGGCAATTAGGACCTACATTCTTGTATATGGTAGAAAGGTGACGTAATAGAATTGCTGAGTTAAAGCAAATGAATAGGTCAATCTATATGTAAATGTTTTTTGTATTTTGGACTAATCTGTGACAATAAATGTGGCTTTGGCTAAAATTGGATTGTAGGCATTTGGCTTTATACTCTTTGCGTTTCACAGACACCTTGTGATAACTGTAATAACGTGTTGAGGTGACACTTCAGGTTAGAAGAGATAGATGCATATATGTTAGTACGTCATCAAACTGGATTACGAAATATTTAGGCCGAGATTATGTCTTTTCTCTAACTCGAATGTCGAACATCTTAGATTAATAGGCTGACCGTGGCACAATCAGTAGGCTATAACTATAATGACACAATGCGCACGTGAGAGTTTCGGGCAAAATACACACGTATTCATTTTCAGAAGTTTATATGTTGAAGTCTCGTGTACTGATATATATATATTTATATATATATATATATATATATATATATATATATATATATATATATATATATATATATATATATATATATATATATATATATATATATGTATATATATATATTGACAAAGAGGGTGGCATTGATGCCATTATACAGACCACATATGATGAGACGTGTACTGATATGTGATCTGAATTAAGAATTAAGATTTTCGGATAAATTGCATTGGTGGCCATCTTGGATTAGTAGATTCAAATTGGGACAATCAGCTTGTGATAACTATATCGGTGTGTTGACGTGGGATGTTTGGGCTAGAATGTATGTCTGTATATATCGGTATAACGTTGTCTAGTGGCTTGATGAGGCTGGTATGCTTATTTAGGAGCGTAATTATGATTTTCCAATAAATGAGAAGGTGGCGATGATGGATTCCATTACTGGGTATTGAACAAAAAAAACCCTGGACAGGGTTGTAACTGTCTAATTCACCTTTCCAGAGTATCCATCCATCATCTGACCTCATATGACGTCATAATCAACTTGTTGTACCTGCCTAATTATTTAGTATGATCCAATAGAAGACAACCACATGACCAAACCAAAATGTATCAGGTGTTCGTAAATTTAAATACCTTGGCCTTCTAGGTAAATAGAAGGCTCCATTTCAATCGATGCCGGCCCACTCTCCGCCCACTTTTTCTATGTATTGGGGTCGACTTTGAACTCGGAATTGCTAGTATCAACATTTCAACATAGCTATACAGGTAAAGGGTTAAATATTTTGAAAGTAATTTTATTGGTGGCCGTTGTTACCTATTCAGCAGAATGTTTATTAAAGTGCAAATACATCAAAGATATACAATGGACATTTCCAACTTTCTCCATCCATCATATGACGTCACATCACGTCATAATCAACTAAATGACGTGTAAGATGACGTCGCAATCCTCACGTCATGAATGACTCAATATATTCTGTCTGTAAGGCTTAATAGTCCGACACGTTGTACGAATAGTATGTCTTTACGATATAATAAATATTCTGTTGAATATTTTGAAACTAATTTGACTGGACGCTGTTGTTGCCATAGGCAGCAACAGCGCCCAGTCAGATTAGGTTCAAAATATTTAACAGCTTACCTGTATTGTTTTCTGGAAATTGATTGTCAGGGAGTTCAGAGATCGATCGACCCCAACACGAACGAGGTGTGGGTGGAGCTTAAATAGAGATGGGCGGGGCATAGCTAAAACTGCAAATGTCCATTCGTACAGTTGACGCACATTTCCTGCTTCATTCTAGAGTTATAAATACGTCATAATGATTGTGACGTCAGACTAGATGTACCATAATTGATTATGACGTCATATACATGAGCGGCAGATATGATGCCTCTATTGGGATGCTGGGACATCAGGGGGCAATGAGTCAAGATAGATACGGTAATTTTTCACATTCGTCCATAAATCCAGCAACTTCCAAGAAAATAGTACTATTATAAAACCTGACATTGATGTCATTATACAGTCCATACAGTTGTCAATGATGAGTAGTTCTAGTGTGAGCTAGAAATAGACAGCGATGCGACTACTGATTGCTTCTGATAGCCAGTTGTCGTTTGTTTAAAAACATGCTTTGAAATTCAGTGTTGCTCCCTCACAAACCTCTGATGAATGCGACAGTAAGATACGGCGATGCGATTGCGATATGATCGGCTACGACTCAAATCGCAAGCAATCGGTTGCAAATTTCATCGGCTCCGCATTGCGTTGTTATATCTCGCACACCGAAATGACATAAAACAAATCACATGTCTAAGCGTAAAGTTGTTTTAACGACCACGTGTGCATCACGTGCCTCATCCCACGTGAGTGCCGTAAGCATGTTTTCAGTGGTTAGGGAGTGTATTGCTGGGTGTTGGTGTGAGTGTGTGCATGTGCGTGTGCGTGAATGTATGCGTACGTGCGGGTGCATTTATTCATACATGGGTGAGTGCGTGAGGGTGTCAGCGGGTGGTGGGTGGGTGGTTGAGTGGGTTAGTTAGCTGGTTGGTACGTTGGAGAAGAGGTGGGTTGGTCGGTGATGGTATAGATGGGTGTGTGGGTGCGTGAGCGTGTAAATATGTGCGTGAGAAGGTGAGGGGACTATTAGTCTTTTGGTAGGATGCTAACAATGGGGATGGGTGCGTGAGGGTGTTGGGTAGGGCGTTGGTGTACAGCTTGTGATGGAATGACAGAAGGGAATAAGGGAGCAACTCAAAGTAAATTGTTAATGCTTGAGTGCATAGATGAATGAATGATTAATTTGTAAATGAGGGATAGATTATGCTGGTGTGTGGCGCACGTCGATACATGTTTGTCTGTAGGAGTGTTTAGGCAAAAATCTATTTCTGATTACTGAGTTCATATAATCAATGCGCGGAACATGATAATGACTTGGGTGGAGCTGCCATTCTTGAACAGGAAAATTATCTTTCTCCGGTGTCCATACGCTTGTGGATGTCATTTTGATAGACAAGCTGGATACGTGTGTTAAGTCACATGCTTATAATGGGAATTGTTATTGGTCAATTGTAATTTCATGGCAAACGACGTCCGAGGGACAGAAAAAATAATGAGCATGTTCATTAACGTACGATAACTGGCGTTTGACAGGCGATACGATAAAATCATTGTTTTCACGTCCCGTCTGTGTTGGTTTTGGAAGTAGACCAAGGCAACGCCACGCCGATGCAACGAGATCACGTCGGTTTCACATTCGCGTCGGCTTGGTGTGCGGTGCCCTTAATTAGGGACAGGGACTGGTCCGGTCATTTGATTTTAGAAGCGCACATCCGCCGACGCGACCGCGATGTGATAGAAAGCGACGAATTATCGCAACAAGTCGCTTACTGGTAGTCATATCATTGTTGTGTGGTGATTTCAAGAACATCAATAAACTAGATAATACAATTTGCCAACGCAAAAGGGCGTGTTTATATTTAATCACCCAAAGTGTATATCATGTCACTCGGGGCACGTCAATGCAACATAGGCTTATATGGTACATATAAGAATTTATAAAATCTCTCCCAATGCCGTCATATAAAGCAAATGTGTGTTTGCAATTCTTGAATTAAGTCCTTTTACTCTTCACTCATCCACGTGCTGCTTTAATTAAACAGTTTGGAAGATGTGCTTGCAATGACACGTGGATTTAATTATCAATAATGATTGGTCAGTAGACCGCTCGTCGATGACCAGTTAACAGCATGGACGTTTTTCAAGCATATTTGAAAACAGCCGACGAGCGGCGATTAGTAAAATATGCCATTTACATATCGCATCGCTGTCGGTTTCGCAGGCACGCTGTAGAGACAGGTAACCGATAATATAAAATTGTATCGTGGTCGCGTGACTGCGCAGGGCAGGGTTTCGCGGGCACACTGTAGCGACAGATAACCGATAATATAAAATTGTATCGTGGTCGCGTGTCTGCTGAATGTGCAGCGGTCTTAAGTCCCGGATTAGAGTCCGTCGTATCACCGTCACACAGCGATTTACGTGTCGTTATCGCATTGTCATTAATTTACACGTGTAGCTTTTCGTGGGAGTGACCGGTGTGCGATATCACCTAACCAATTGCTTTTAATAGAAAGAAATGTTCATTCTGCCTTGTTTCGCGCAAATTAATTTCTAAAATACTTAACCAAATATTTTAAACGTTCTATAGCGATGTTAATATCAACTATTCTTGTACCAGACGCATAAAATGGGATCTGAGTGGGTTGAGTGTTACATGCAAAAGTGCATATACTATTTTCCGTTATCACGTGAGTGAGTGACCATGTTTCACCAACTTGGGAGCTTTTACAACATATATCCAAACTTCGGAAATGGTTCTATCGATACACCTCGATACCAAATGAGCAAGTATTTGTTACATATCTTTAGACTAATGTATACAAATATTAAAGCGCATCTGACTTTTAACAGGACACACGGCAATGTTTCCATTGTTGACAAAGGGCAGGAAGATAAGGAATCATACCAGGAGGAGAATGAATCGGGTGGTCTTTATTTGGAAGGTCCAATGTATCGTTTTCATGATTTATGTAGAGGTGGTCAAAATATATATAGATGGTTTTAAAGCAGGTTACGATGTATTTCAATTCCACTTAAATAATTTCATTGAAGATATTTGGAAATAAAGCTCAATAACATGTGATTTTGGGATCATAAATTCAAAATGGCATCAACAAATGATAAGTCATCAAGTCATCTTATCTCGTTCGTTCATGTGCGGTTAATAATGACGCGTCACTGACAAGACGCTACAAATAAACGATAGCCAGCGACAGCTGTAAGGTTGTGTCGTTAGGTTGGCCTAGCGTGCCTTTTAGCTAATTAGTGATGTAATATTTGTGTGCATTTGATGTATAAATCGTACCTGAGAGATCATGCTCACAAATATATCCTGGCACCAAAGCGGCGTTCTTGCACGATACGTGTTCCCAGTACAAGTTTCGGATGCCAGCAAACAAGCCATCGTAAGAAACACTTATGCGAACACAATCAAATTCAGTAGCTATCTCTAAATATAAAGAAAGAAAGAAAGATAGGTAGAGAGATCGGAAGGAAGGAAGGGGGTGGGTGGGTGGATGGGTGGATGGGTGGTTGGGTGGGTGGGTGGCTGAGTGGTTAGCTGGGTATGTGGTGGGGGTGGTTTGTTGGGTAGGTGAGTGGTTGGATTGGTGGGTGTGGATGGATGTGTGGATGGATGGATGAATGAACGAATAAAAATAAATTGGTGGATGGATGAACGGATGTATGGATGGATAGACAGACTGCCGGGCGTGCGGATGGGCGGACGGACACGTTGTTGGATGGATGGATGGATGGATGTATGGGTGAATGAATGAATGAATGAATGAATGAATGAATGAATGAATGAATGAATGAATGATCGACTGACAGACCGACCGACTGAGCGAACGAACAAATAACCCAACAAACCAGCAAACCACAAAATCAATAAACTACTAAGCGCACCAACAAACCCACGAACAAACCAATGAACCAACGAACCAATGAATGAATGAATAAACGGATGAATGAATGAATGAACGAATGGACGAATGAACGAACGAACGAACGAACTAACGAACGAACGAATGAACGAACGAACGAACGAACGACCGAACGAACGAACGAATGAATGAACGAACGACCGAACGAATGAATGATTGAATATACGAACCAACCAACCAGCTAATCAATCAAGCAATCAATCAACCAACCAACCAGTCAGTCAACCTACCAACCAATCAACGAACTAACGAACCAACCAGCCAACCAACCAACCATCCAACCAAACAACCAGCCAACCGACCGACCGACCGACCGACCGACCGACCGACCGACCGACCGACCAGCCAGCCAACCGACCGACCGACCGACCGATCGATCGATCGATCGATCGATCGATCGATCGATCAATCAATCAATCAATCAATCAATCAATCAATCAAGCAATCAATCAGTAAGAAAATTATTTTGAATCTCCGGATAGAATTTAGCCATTAAAGCGGTAATGTTTCTTACCTGTAAGTCGTGTATAAGCATAGGGTTCCCTTGTTATCCATCTCCAGTCATCAGGCGCAAATCTCCGTAAGCCTATCAAGTACCACGCATAAATCTCAAGAGAATGCATCAGCTTATCGTTTTGTTGACCACTCGTAATTGTTAGTAAGTGAGCTCTGTATGCGCGACATTCACTGGCAGCCACGTTGTATGGATCCTCAGGTCCAGTCATTTTCAACTTGAAGGCTTTCATGCATGTTTTTATTACACCTGCATCGAATTTACTTGGTCTCCATCCAGGATTGCACGACATCGGTACTGTAATGGAGGAAGTAGTAATGGGGCCTGTCAGACGCTATTGCTCTTCTCAGCGGGAGGTCAGTGAGAACAGTGGCGTTCAGCCGCCCAGCGGTACGAGAACAATGGTCCCCGGTTGCCCAGGGGTACAAGACCAATGGCGTCCAGCTGCCCATGGGTACGAGAACAATGGCGTCTAGCCCCTCAGGTGTTTTAGAACAATGGCGTCCAGCTACCCAGGGGTTCGAGAACAATGACGTCCAGCACACACTTGAGAATCTATTTGTGTATGCAAATTTTTTAAAAGGAATGTTATTGCTTAATGGTTTGAAAATTTTAACCCCTAAAAGTTCGGTATTTTACATTTTAAATTAGCGGCACTGGCCCCCCTCCATAGTTATCTACCGTGGTATGGTATGTAAAAATAATAGGTGGTCTGATAACGGAAGTCTATGATGATGATGAGGAGGAGTCTGATGAGAAGGGACGAGGAATGCTATCGTGGTATGGTATGTAAAAATAATAGGTAGTCTGATAACGGAAGTCTATGATGATGATGAGGAGGAGTCTGATGAGAAGGGACGAGGAATGCTATCGAGGCCGGCCTCTGCCTGGCACATATTTTTCTCTGCGTGTGAGCTTAAATAGAATGCGCCTTTATTCGCCTATATATACATACAACATCGCTCTGATTTTTTGAAAATTAAATGACTGGGATTTTCTTCATATTTTTTAAAATTTTATAATTAAATGACTGCCGCTTTAAAGACATAAATACGATAAATAAAACTATCTATATAATATTATACAACATCGATCGTCAACGATAACCATTTTCATAACATTTTTGAAAATTTAATAATTAAATTAGTGCCGTCTTTTTGAAAATGACTTAAACCACGAAGGGGTGTGGGGGGGGGGGGTCCTCATCCCTCCTCCCTTCAGTGACCTCGATTGTGCATATAAAGAACGAATATTATGCTTCAGCGAACTAACAATTAACAGGCAAATAAAGGCGCATTCTATTTAAGCTCACACGCAGAGAAAAATATGTGCCAGGCAGAGGCCGGCCTTGATAGCATATATATATATATATGATTTAAGGAAATTCTTTAAAGTGGAAGTCATCAAAACATGTCATACTCTAGAGTCTTTCAAATCAAGTCTCAAAACAGTTGTATTCCATAGATCTTCAAGCGGTTAGAGCTATTGCATGGAGTTTTGCACTATATAAATGTACTTAGTATTATTAATCTGCGATCTATCGCAGATTATTGTTTTTTCTCAGGATCTTTATTCTTCTCCTTCTTCTTCTTCTTATTATTATTTTTATTCTCAAGGATTTTCGCAAACTATCTCCTCCTACAGTTTTGATCTGATCAACTGTAAACTTGGTCAACTTGTAGTACGCCTTGGGATCTAGTTTGCTCTAACGTTTCTTCTCGATCGGGTTTATGGTTTCAGAGATATCAGCATTTCCGCGGGCACAAAGTCTGATAGGAAATGTATGGGAGCAATATTCAGACAATGACTACTACTAGAGTTTTTCCTCAATCATCTTGAAACTTCACAGACTTCTAGCATGTATTGCTCTACATCTCCACCCAAAATATATTTTGGGTATGGTGACCAGATTTGGAGAAAATCCGGCATAAGCCGAATTTATTTTAATCAAGATACTTCATATCTCTAGGGCGGTCAGATGGTTGAAATTTGAGATATGCGTAGATGTATTAGACTACTCTTGATTAGTCAAACAAAATCGTTAGCGAACATGTTAACCATTCAGAACTCTGCATTTCCGTGCCCCGATGTCCCCATAGGAAATACATGAGAGCAATATTCGGATACTGACTGCTCCTAGAATTTTGCCTCTATCATCTTGAAACTGCAAAAACTTCTTGACCCACATGGTAACCCAAAATATTTTTCGGGTATGGTGACCCATTTTTGAGAAAATCTGGCATAAGCCCAATTTTTTGGAATCCAGATAATTTTTATTTCTACAATGGTCAGATGCTTGATATTTGGCATATACGTAGATACATTATACTACCATGGATTAATAAAATAAAATCGTTAGCGAACATGTTAACCTTTCAGAACACTGCATTTCCGTTCCCAACATGCCAGATAGGGAATGTATGGGAGCAATATTCTGTCAGCGACTGCTCCTAGCTTTTTTCCGGATTATCTTGAAACCTAACATGTTTCTAGAATCTCTTGACCTGCAAGTTGGCCAAAAAAGCTTTTCGGTTCAGTAGCCATTGTTTTGGAGAAAATGCTGAATAAAAACAATTATTTAACATCATGAGAATTCCTACTTCTGTCCCTGTCAGAGGGTTGACATTTTTGACATCCCTAGATACAAGATGCTACTATTGCTTACGAAAATAAAATCGTTAGTGGACATATTAACATTTCTATTATTGCAAATCTGCTCGCTAAACAATATTTCCATGATTTGCTGATAGATGACGGAATCATGGGGCAGATTGTTTCAGCATTTAGATCGCATGATCCGGGACGGAATTGCCTCTCAGACACCATTTACAGAACTCAGATATCCTGAATGGTTCATGAGATATTGAGATTTTTGTATCGTAGACAAATATGTCAATAGGGAATGTATCGGAAATTGATGATAAATGACCTAGTTTTGGAAATATATCTAAACTTGGTACATTTCTAGTACGCACCAGGCATGTATAGATCATCCACAGAAATTGTATCTGGTGTATGGTTCCCAAGAATTCCACGTTTTCTTGTCCAAAAAGGTCCAATTGGAAATGTAAGGGAGTGCTATTCGGACACCAACTCGTCCTAGAGTTTCTTGCAGATGATGGAGAAACTTAACAGATCGCTACCATCTGTTAACCCGCATCTGACACCCACATATTTTCCTGGTCTATTGAGCACCATTTGCGATTTCTAGCCTCCAAACTTGAGACACTTTCAGTACCCCTTGGGGCCTGGGATGTTTTTCTTTTTCTTTTGTATCCAGTGAATAATTTCTGAGGAATATGCTTATCCATGCCCAAAATGCCCCAAAGAAAATGTATGAGAGTGATATTCTGATAGCGACTCCCTTTAAGGTTTCTGCAGATCATGTTGAAACTTAGCATCTTTCCAGAATCCATAGTCACACATCCGACCCAAAATCAAGGAAAAGGCCATCAATTGTCAAATAAAGGAGAAATTAATGAATTTTGTTTGGCCCAGGTAGTCAGAAACAATCGAAATTCACCAGATTTAATTGCCTCAATCAACTCCAACAGGTAAAGGGAGGTAATTCATGCCAAAACCTAAAATTGGTCACTTTGACCCCTGATTTATCTTGATCTTGGACGGGTCACTTTCAAACCATCATGAGAATCGAAATTCATCATATTGAACTGACACTATCAACTTCAACAGGTAAAGGGAGAAAAAACCCAAAAATTGGTCAGTTTTTTCGCATGAATTGCCTCCCTTTACCTTTAATTCATTAATTTCTCCTTTATTTTACATTTAATGGCATTTTCCTTGATTTTGTTAAAAATTCCACGGCAGCAAATCAAAACACATTAGGGTCAAGGCTATCAGTTTTCAAGAAATCAGATTTTCCATACCCTGTGTAAAAGTATGGGGAATTTCAACTATAGATTTTTGAACTGCGACAACACTTAGACTTTTTATCAGATCAGCATCAGACATGTTCAATGATCATATGAGAAGAGGGCTTATAATACTCCATAATACCCAGTCATCGCAGATTTACAGTTACTTCAGTAAATGTGTTCTAGTTATTATTATTATTATTATTATTATTATTATTATTATTATTATTATTATTATTTAATTCTTAAAATTTCAAAAATATGAACAAAATGCGTTCCCAGTCATTTAATTTTCAGAAAATCAGACACGTACACAGTAATTTTCCCTAGTTTTAGATGTTGAATAATATTATATAGATAGTTTTATCTATCATATTTATGTTTTTAAAGTGACAGTCATTTAATTATTAAAATTTCGAAAATATCAACAAAATATGTTCCCAGTCAGCGTCAATGCATTAATCGACCACCTGCATGAACAATAGCATACAGACTGTCATTTAGATCAATAGTGTCCAGCAGACACTTTTGATGGATCAGAATGTGTGCTTGTGTACGCATGTTTGAAAAGGGGTGTGTGGGTAAAACTTTATTACATTATTTTATTTTTTGAACAAATAAATAGTTCTCTTTCGAATGATTTGTGGGCCCTGAAAAAGGCCGTGGTTGAAATAGGGCTCAGTCTTCGCCGATCCACACAGGCCTGGTTACCAGTTTAGTAACAAACTGTGCCATGTTTGCTTTTTGTATATCAGTCGGAATCTCACACATTACAGGACACCCATGTGAATACTGTTTGATCAGTAATAGGCAATAGCACTCCTTGCACGTGGACACCATCTCTATAGGTTCTGTATTCTTGATCATATGCCTACAGACCCTCTCGTGTTTCGACTGGCGGCAAATGGTGTCGCGGATGTCGATGGAACACCAACGACATCGCACATACCCAGTGTCTGATCTGTCAAAGTTTGTACTGCTAGCCATTTTAGCTGAATGTACATGACCATTTACATTTATACTACAACGCCCTACTACCAAAAAAGGTATACGGAATATCACATGAGATGACTATCGACCTAGCAAAACCTGTTGCGTACTGGTCTCCATATAATGACACATACATGCATTAATGATAGATGTTGTTTTGCAAGAAACTGAGTGCGCTACACATCACCGAGGTGAAAATATTTGATTTGTTCGCTTTCACGGGTTAGCAGCAATGGATCAGTTTGTTAAATGGTTAACGTGCATAAAATCTGAGCATGTTAAAAAAAGTATCCAGTGAAAATATGTCTTCTCTGGTCACCTCGTTATCGCTCATAAGCACCTATTATTCACTTTTAATCCTTCAATTTGTATGCAAACGCGTTAACCTTCATCTAAAACCCTCAAACATGAAACTAAGTGGCTTCCTACCAGTCATTTAATTTTCAAAAAAATCAGAGCAAAGTACATCGTTGTGGGTAATATATAGGTAAACCAAGTGATGTTGTACGTATAATATTATATAGATAATAATCATGCATCTATCGTATTTAAGGAGTGGTCTTTAAAGCGGCAGTCATTTAATTGTTCAATTTTCAAAATTGTTATGGAAATAGAGTCGAACAATGTCCACCATCGTCATCGTTGACGAATAATTACGAGCACCCTTGTAGCGTTTAACGTATTAATTAGGTCGTCGATGCGCCCCCTTGTGGTATGTAGTAAAAAGTATTTTGAAACTAAGCGGAATTGTGACTTCCTATGTCAAATTGTCGCATTGAACAGCACTTTTTGAAGAGTTTATGCACATGAAGGAACCTGCATGAACAATAGCGCTCAGCGGAATTGTGCATGCAGGTGGTCGGCGGCACTCGTGAATATTTTGAAACTAGCGCGAATTGTAGATTCCTATGTCAAATTAGTATCAAAAATATTTGCTTAAACTGCTATTGCACCACGATTTAGGTTTGAAAAATCAGAAAATAACCCAATTTTTTTAAACTGGCACGAATTATACCTTCCTATGTCAAATTAGTATCATAAAATATTCGCTCAAACCACCTCCATGCCACGATTTAGCTTTTGAAAAATCAAAAAATAACATTTTATGACTTTTATAAGTTATATGGTATTACATTTTAACATTTGAACATGAACTATAGCCCACAGACGGACATTTAGAATGATAGCGCATTGACGTATGAACAATAGCGTATGAACAATAGCGTTACAGCCAGCACTAGTACTGATTTGCGCTGGTCGTGTATGACGTCAGTTTCAGTGGATTAGGCGCGTCACCGATGTAATATATGTTAAATGATTGATAACACCATAATATCATTGTCTTTAATTAATATATTGTCATAATATTTCAGTATTACTAAACATATCGTTGTATCGCAGTTTGATGCAGTACCAAAATTTAGTCAGTAAAGAGTAAAGTACTGATTTGTACCGGTTGTGTATGATGTCATGCTTTAGGTGTGTCACCTATGTAATATATGTTAAACAACTATTAACACCATAATATCGATACCCTTAATATCATTGCCTTTATTTAATATATTGTCTTAATATTGTAGTATTAGTTAACCTATCACAGTTTGATATTATGTTCTAGAATCATATTGATGTAATAATATGTTGTGTCATTTATGATGTCAGTATTAATAAAACAATTTTAAATGATTTAATTTGTTTCCTCATTGTCAAGCATGCCATTGAATGGTGCACCCAACAGTACTTTACAACGCGTGCCATCAGCATTTTGATCTTGAACAAATAATGACTGGTGAGTGTGCATTATTTATGGAATAACGGTTCAAAGATTAGTGTGCACTATGTGTGCATTTCACACTTGTATCTTGTGTCTTGTATCGTAAACGCGATCATGCTGCATTATGACATATCACGCCATCATGCTACTGTTAGGGTTACCACTGATTTATAATGTTTTATGAAAATTCGCATATGAAATAACATCCTTCATAATAATCTACCATGATACGGTTCGCCTAACCATAAACGCTCTTAGAGATAAAAACAGGATGAGTGAAACCATATTTTATATGTAGAAAATGGTTTTGAAAATTCATATAGGAAATGACTGACATCATAATAATAGATTATATACTGAAAAAGCACTTGAATAGCAAATGCATATTTTTACTGAAAAACGTCAATTGTTAACGGTTTAAAATGGTTTACATACCATTGAGAAAACTATTTTCGAGAATAGGAAAAGTTATTTTTAAAAACCATTCAACTGCAATAACTGGGTCGATAATTTCTCTTGATATGAAAATGGCATACAGCCACCCAGCGTCCGAGAACAATGACATACAGCCAGCCAGGATCTGGAACAATGACATTCAGCCACCCAGGGATTCGAGAACAATGACATCCAGCCGCACACACTTTAGAATCTATTTTTGTAGGGTATTGTGTGTGAGAAGAATGGCGTCCAGCGTTTACAATAAAATTATGCATATTTATTAAAAGGAATGTTATTGCTGAATGTTTTGAAATTTTTAACCCCTAAAAGTTCGGTATTTTACGTTTTTAATTAGCGGCGCACGCCCCCCCCCTTCCCCCCCCCCCATGGTTATATACCATGGTATGTTAGGTAAAAATTATAGGTGGTTTGATAATGGAGGTCGTAGGAGGAGGAGGCTGAGGAGGAGGGATGAGGAATGCTAGCGTTTTAGGGCAATGCGCAATATTGTTGTATGAATATTTTGAAATTAATTTGGCTGTATTGGTAGTCAGCATCAACTTTAGATCAAATCATTGCTCAAAATATTTATCAGCATCTGTAGATCCCTTGAACAACTGCGCCATTTCGTCAGTCGGACGGTTACCTCGTTTGCCCCACTATGTATTGAATAGGTTTTTTAACCCCGCTACGTGCCACTAAATGTCTATGGATAATAAATCTGCACCATATGAATATTTTGAAAACTGCATAGTCAGCAACGACTTACGTTCAAATTGTTTCCAAAATATTTAGCCATGATGTAGATCCCTGTAATGTCTGTAATAACTCGTCAGCCAATTACTTTGTCTGGCACGAAATCTATTCATTTTGTCTCGCTGCTTCAAGCCACTAAACGTTACTTTAATAGCAAACCATGTACATGTTGAATATTTTGAAAACGATTTGACCGGAAGTTGTTGGTGGCTTAACCGACATCACGAGCAAATTGTTTTGCAATAATGTCAGTCATTTTAGATTTTGTGTCTGCTCGATGTCATTGTTGCATTTAAAATGTTGTCATTATACCTCTGAGGGCTATGACTCATGCGTTTAAGGACTCCTAATATTCGTCAAGCGTTCGTTGTCCTTTCACTCTGTATGATAAAAATATTATTTGTTGCGTGTGGTACAAGTTTAATTTAACCATTCATCATTGGCGCATTAGCCGTGAGATCGGACCTTAATCAAAACATGACACATGTTAAGGAATAATGAAAGAACATTAAAGATTTGCACTATCCATCTCGTTCGAAGCATTTTTTTAAATCTTCAAAATTACTATTAAATTATTGTCTAGTTCACTCGCGATAGTGTTTTCCTCTGTGTAGTTACGAATGCGTGCTTATCTTGACAGTTTTTGTACAATTTTGAATGGAATAATAACTGCAATTTACACCTTTACATTTTTTTTGTTCACATTATCATTCACACTCGTGCACAATTCGTTTCCCCAGTTCTTAACTGGACATATGTACTAGTTCCCTCATCAATTACTCGAATATCTTGTTTTGGAGCGCTAGAGCTTTTTGCATATTTATGAGTGGAATTATGCGTCAATATATGTATAAATAATTTCCCTTCGACATTGCTCATGTTAACATTAAACATGAACGCTTCAAACACTTTAAGGTCAGCTGAGCTGATGTTAGACCATGCATATGATCTCGCTACTACCGTGAGATCTAACAATGGCTTTGGTATATTAAGGCATGTAATCACGCATGACAAGGGCGAAAGGCATATCATTATTCACCTCAACGTGGAATAGGTGGTAGAACACTATGTGCTTGTATCGTCAGAATCTGGTTCTGAACCATCTGCCACGGTGCAAGGGTGTCCTACGCTCTATCTCGTATGTACCCCCCCCCCACACACACACACACACACACACACACACACACACACACACACACATGCACCTCACGCACAAACACACACGCTCACATGAACTGTACATTCCCTCATGCGCGTGGTGCCATGCGTGTGCCCCGTCTCCTCTAAGCGTACCCTTGTATGTATTCCCTGTTCCCTTCGCGTGTACGTCGTGTATGCGTGCGTAAACATAGTAGATAAATAATCATACATTAAGCATGATCTTTTTCTCTGTTTATTCAAAATCCTGTGCGTCAACTTTTCACTATAGCGTCATCTTTGTCTCTGTTTCTTAGTGCCCACCAACACCTTCACAACCACCGACACTAGCACCACCACCAGAACCACAACCACACTACCGACATACACCACCAACCACTACGCACCACCACCACCACCACCACCACCACCACCACCACCACCACCATCACCACAACCGACACTAGCACTACCATCAGAACCACTACTACCACTACCGCGAGTACCGACATACACCACCATCCACAAAGCACTGCGACCACCACTACCACCTACACCCAACCACCACGCATTAACCCTACCCACCACCAACACCCATGCACCAACCCCATCGAATTTCTTCATATTCATATTTGCAGACATATAGAAGACTTTTTTTGAAAATGTATCATTAGAAGTGCACCATGTGAGCACCCTATCCGTATATACGAGGTATACAAGCGTGTGTGTATGCCCACATGTGATTTTCAAATCAACGTCCAGAGCAAAGTACAGCGCTAAGCGTCCATTATATAGCTAAGCTTATCGATGTTGTATTATAATATTATGTAGATAATAATCATGTATCTATCGTATTTAAGGATATATATGGCTTTAAAGATAGGTGGTGTGTGCGTGGGTGCCCTTATGAGATATTGCTAGTTATATGGTGTGCCCCTGTGCGTGTGTGTGCGAGTGCCCCCATGCGCGTGCGGTGTGCCTGTATGTGTGCCCAGTGGACCACATGAGTTTCAAATTGTCATCCAGAGCGAAGTACAGCAATACACGGGCAATATATAGGTAAACTTAGTGGCGTTGTTTGTATAATACTATATAGATAATAATCATGTATCTAACGTATTAAGGGAGGTATATGTCTTTAAAGATAGATGGTATCATCAGTTTAATGTTTTCCCAAAAATGTTTACAGAAATTATGGTGTTAATCTGTGTACAGATATATTGTAGCTATACTTTTTAGTACTATCTACTATGTTTTCTATATTTTGTCTAAATGAATGAATGATGTTTAATAACAATAGCACCCATACACGCACGTGGTGAAGGAATAGCGCGACATGTACTGACATGATGTAGCTATGTGTATGTCCTGGCAGTAACAGCGCACAGGCAAACTAGTTTCAAAATATTCATCATAAAGTTTATTAAATGGCAAATTCAACAATGATACAATTCGTACATTGTTCTGACTGACTTTCTGATTTTTTGCGATGGAGATTATGATTATGGCATCATTATGATTGTGACGTCAGCTACTATGCGACGTGATTGAGTTACAGATCATGCCATTTAACTGAGATAAATTGATGACACTTTAAGAATATCATAGTGCATCAAAACTACACATACGTTTCTGTTTGTGTGATGGTTTCTACCACGTCCGTGTGGACATTTTCGTCGAAATGCTGCTGCTGAAACTGTCCTGCAGGTAGTATCCATTGAATACCCAATCCGATTTTGTCATTCCTCCTATAATCTGAGTCATCGAAACTGCAAGTATGGCCATGTAGCAAAATCGTTTTAAAAAATGGCTTAGCTATCCTAGAATTTGAGAAGACATATAGTTGATGAGAGCGCCGGAATAAAAATTACCATTTTGTTAAGAAATTCTGGACAAACCTGATTGTGCTTTCAGAAGTGTCGTTTTAATTCTTAATGCTTTCAACCTTCAATTGTCAGATTCTCAAATTAATGGAACTGTACGTGTTAGCTGTTACATGATTTGAATAGGTACATTTGTTACCATAGTCAAGCTATGAAAAGGAATTTAAGATGAATATTAATGATACCTCAATGTATGTTTAAAGTTAAATTGTCGATGACTTGATGGTAGCTAATGCTACAGGCGGTAAACATAAATCTATCATAAAGAACCAGTTCAGTGTAACACAATCACGTTTTGTAACTGCAAAACCCGGTATGTTAGGTTCTGTTACTTCCAATCAACATGGTGCTACTGTGGCAGCAGAAACAACAGGTGTAACTTCGACATGTTCAAGTACTCCAGCATAATTTCTTACTCAAGTGCTTTGCCTTGTTGACAAAATAACAAATGCCGTAATTGTGTGGACTATGAAGGTAGCACACAGTGACTTTTCCTTCTCATCATGTGAAGGGAATGGAACTCTTTCTCACAATATGTTTCCAAACCCCCGTATCGCTAGCCAATTTAAACTAGGCCAAACAAAAACCTCATATATGGTATCTGATGGACTTGGACCATATTTTCGAAAAGAACTTTGCGGTGACATTTTAAAATCTGGTGACTTTTACACAATACAGTATGATGAAACAGAGAATGCTCAAATGAAGGAGCAGTGTCACATCATTGTACGTTACTGGCCAGAGGCTAAAGGTGAGATACGTGTTTGCCTTCTGAAAGCATTAATGTTTGGACATGCCAAGGCAGAAATTGTTTCAAAGGCTATCTTAGATACTTTGTAGGAACCAGGTTATCAACTGTCAGTTTCACATATAATTATGTTGTGTTCAGATGGACCAAATATAAACAAAGCAGACTGGAACATCATCAATGAACGGGTTAAAGAAGCAGGTTTTGCAGGCATATTGCCCTTTCTACCGTGCAATATCCATGTGGGTCACAATGCGTTCAGAAAGGGACTGACGATATTTGGCGAAGAAGTCGAACAGCTGAGCCTAGACATCTTTTACTGGTTCAAGCTTTCACCATGACGTAGGGAAGATTTCTCTAACTTTCTGCTGGAGCTCGATTTACAAGAAGATAATTTCATCAGACATGTACAGTCTCGGTGGTTAACCTTGCTCACCTCACTGGAGAAGATCACTAAGAAATGGGATGCTGTTAAAATGTATTTCTTGGACGAAGTACCAAGTTTGGCAAAGATAGAGCGAACAGAAAAAAAGTCTAGAAACAAATGAGAGGTACAAACGTATCCGCAGAATACTTAAAGACCCCAAAACCTTGGTTCAACTTCAGTTCTTGCTATCTGTTGGTCCACTGTTCAATAAATTCCTTCTGTTCTTCCGAACAGAGGGCCCTCTGATACACATCCTGCATATGACGAAATGTGTGAATTTGTAAAATCCTTCATGAACAGATTTCTAAAGAAAGACGTCATAGCTAATAATAATGGAAAACATCTGATGACTATTTGCATTGACAAACCAGAAAATCTACTTTCTGATGATCTCTTTGAAATTGGCGCGCCTACCAGATCTGTTTATCTGCCATACCAAAGGAACAGAGAAAATTGATTATTCTTCGTATGACTAAATATTTTTCAAGTAGTGGTGAAATACCTCCTCACACATTTACCATTGGATAACCAATTCCTGCATAACTTGTCCCACTTACATCCGTTGATGTGAAAATCTGAGAATAACGGTACAAGGGCTATTCGTAGAATCTCTCATAAAATTACCTCAGGTTATCAAAGAAGATGAGATTGCCATTGTTACAGATGAGTGGAAGATGTATGAGGAAGATGTCATTCAAGAAGTCTGGTACATGGGAGAAAAAGGTTTTGGATCAACAAGGAAATGAGACCACTAAAACAGTGTGCAAGAGAATAGACCACTACTGGCAAATATATTCTAGCTGAAATGGCCAACAGGAGAGACCAAATATCTCATTCTGCCTCTCTTAATAAAAAGTGTCCTTTGTATAGCTCATGGAAATGCTGATGTGGAGAGAAGTCTTTTGGCCAATAAAAGAACAGTTTCGCAGGATATAGTTTCTTTGTCCATACAAACAATCAATGGTTTGCGACTCATCAAAGATAAAGTACAGAGTTGTTGGGGAATGGCTGAAAATGTTCCAATTACAAAAGGCATACAGATTGGTGCAAAACAGGTGCATTCTGAATATCTGAAACGAATGTCTGCACAGAATGAAACAAAAGCAAAACGATCCAGAGATCAAGCACAAGAATGTAAAACTCTTCTTGGATGAGAAGCTGAGTGTGCTAGGCTGTAAGATGAAAAGACGACATTAGAATAAAGAGAGAAATCGCTGACTGAATCTGAGAATGGTCACAAGGAGAACATGTCGATTGCTGAAAAGCTATTTAGTGAAGCAAATTCAAGACATTTTAAAGGAATCCAGAAGAAAGACTCTACAGAGGTGAGCATTGCCCAAGGTTTGTTGGAGATAGCCAAAGCAAAGATGGAAACAGCAAGACATAAGCTTGACAAATGTTGTGAGCAAAGAAGGTCAGTTGATGCAAAGAAAAGGAGACTGATGGATAATTATGCTAAAGCTATGTCATCTCCAAAACAGAGGAAAACTTAGTATTATTACCTTCATTATTTGGAAGAGCACAACGAATTTGTTTAACAGTGGGCCAACAGTATTACCTACATGTAATTGTTGAGACGCCGTCTTACAAGTAATTAGTATTCAGTTCCTCAAGTAGATTATTTCAAGCTCGTATAACCAATGGATCTTTTAGAAGTTAAAGCAGAATTTGCTTTTTATATGTTTATGACTATTCAATATTGTCTTTTCTTCCACACTCTTTTGTGAATTATATAATTTAACATTGTTAAGTCATATTGTTTCATGTCCTGTCCTAAAACAATTCAAATTTTCTGTTCCAGAGGATTTATTTTAATCTATGCTACCATTCATGCCAGTAAACTGAGTAAGAGAATATATAAATTATACATTGAAATAGATTAATTCTCTTAACATGCACCATTAAAACTTCCAATTTGAGAGTGAGCGTAGGACAATTTATGTCCATGTATACTTTATATATCTTCTTACTCAGTTTATTGGCATGAATGGTATGTGTGCTCCTAACACTCACCCTTAAAACTCTGAGTTTGAAAGTAAAAGTAAGAACAATGTCTTGAGAGAAATGGCCAATGACAGTTTGTGTGAATTTAATTGATGTTGAAATCATAGCACCGAGTCACTCTCTTCAACTATGGCATGCATGTAAGTTTGGAAATACACTCTTCCTCTGTGTTACTGTGTGCACATGTATATGATAAGCACTTGGTTACGATACTATGTAGTATTATATGTATAATATTATCAGGGACAAATCTATCTGTTCTCATTTCAAATCCTCAGCCAGTAAATTAACATTTTTCAAATGTTGTATTTTACTTATGTAGCTGATAGCACACATGCTGTAGATATAATATTTCATGTCTAGGTCAGTAACAAATTAATTTCAAATTATTTGACAGATTTCTTGTAAGGCTACTGAGGCTTATTATTTTTCTTTTAACCTGTCTTAGTCAGTATATTATTATCCTATTTTAGGATATCATTAGCCAACCATGAGAATTATGCTAAAAATGGCAAATGGGTATGTCTGTCGCTGTATATTTGCAATTTTGAAAAATAAAAAAGCGTATGAATGCATATATTGTTACATGTATGCTTCCTTTTGTATAAACATTGAGTAAGAAATGTGTGTACATTCTGTTTTCTTATTCGATTGCCATATTAAAAATATTTTTGCCCTATATTTGCCATATTTCTCACAATGTTATCTCTATTTTTATCCCTATATTTTGATCAGTGGTAAGTAGGATCCCTGTTTATTCAACTGCCTTCGTTAACTCGCTATACCCATCTTGCCATGCGCCATAGCAGTACACAATCCTCTGTCGAGGCGGAGTAATGGCTGAGGGATCGCTTATTAGAGCTTTTATCATCTCAGTTTTACCACACTGTGTTGACCCATAGACAATCATAGCAAATGGGTGATGTAACGTGGTATTGCAGTCAAGAGATGTCATCATTGTGTCGTCATGCATACATCCACCTTCGACACTAAAGAGACAGACGCACATACGTATATATATATATATATATATATATATATATATATATATATATATATATATATATATATATATATATATATATATATATATATATATATATATATATATATATATACCTTATTTGAAACGGAACGTACATGAACCATAACTATGCCGATATAACTCTATGATGTAATATGTAGTAACTCTTCTGTGAATACTTTATCAATACTTACTGGATAGCATAATTTAAGAACATAATTGTGGCATCTGATACTCAAGTCGTAACTTAGGAGAAATGCTATGAACATTTAAGTGAATAATTGTGATGTCAGATACTCAAGATGTAACTTAGGAGAATTGCTATGAACATCTAAGTGTATGATTGCGACATTTGATTCTCAAGACGTAGCTTAGGAGAAATGCTATGAACATTTGAGTGTATGATTGTGACGACAGATACTCAAGACGTAACTTAGGAGAATTGCTATGAACATTTAAGTGTATGATTGCGACATTTGATTCTCAAGACGTAGCTTAGGAGAAATGCTATGAACATTTAAGTGTATGATTGTGACGACAGATACTCAAGACGTAACTTAGGAGAAATGCTATGAACATTTAAGTGTATGATTGTGACGTCATATACTCAAGACGTACCTTAGGAGAAATGTTATGAACATTTAAGTGTATGATTGCGACGTTATATCCACGCTATGTATCTTAGGAGAAATGCTATGAATATTTAAATGTATGATTCTGATGTCATATACATTCTACCTAACTTAGGAGAAATGCTATGCATATTTAAGTGTATGATTCTGACGTCATATACACGCTACCTATCTTAGGAGAAATGCTATGAATAAAAACATATAATAAATTTAGCTTCATAAATTCGCATAAGAGTGAAATTGGAATGAAATTTAGTGAGTGAAGAGATTATGACATCATATACTTGCGAGACAAAGAAGAACAAATCCATGACATCTTTAAATAGTTACGAAACAAACTCTGAATATTTACCATGAAACTGAACAAAACCATATAACGGTGTTTTATTTAAGTATGCGGGGCGCATATAATGAAATGCGCTATTCAATGTCAGCATTATTCTATCAATCCTTCACCTGTCCCATTCTTCTCTAAAGAATAGCAATGGCACACGATGACAAGTACCTCAGTCAAGTGAAAAACGAACCATCACGTGCAGAGGAGGCGGGTAGTGAATAGTGAGTCGCTAGCGACAGATAAAGAGAGAGCAAGGTGCTAATACAGAACAAGAGAAATCCATTTTTAAAACATTTTATTAATACTGACATCAATAACACATACCGTTACAAAGATAGGTAGGTGGAACCTTTTTATGATTTTATTTAAAATTAACCCTGTTTTAATGCGTAAAACGTACGGTTAATTTTAAATAAAAAACAGGCAAATAAGGTTCCATCTTCTTAATTATGTTTTTGAATTGATACTATTATTACAGGTATATAACGTGAAAGCAATGACTTAATACGAGCATAGAGTAAATATTAATTATAGTTATGGTGATAACATCTGTTTTTCATATATTACATCCACAATGTACCTATACCATTCCGTCATACACATATGGTACAGTACAGTTCAGTACACGGTTCATATATATCATGATGGATGATGAGTTGAGCACAATATTGAGCTTCCTTCATTTCTAATAATGCTGCCTCATTATACAGTTCAAAATTTTCAATTGAATTAAAGTTCCAATCAATACCTAAATAAGAATGTTCACCTAGACTCGGTTGATTTACTAGACATCCATAACAATCCCGCACAGCCATCGATTTTATCTTCTCACACAGCATGAATGCGAATAATTTCTAGCTGATCTTTTGCACATGATCGGTATACAATAATGGTGTGACTGACACATACTTTTACAATACTGACACAATTTGACGGTATCATCATTGGTGAGATTTAGTTCATCATCATCATCGAGGTATATAGTGTCCGTATTAAGCGTGGCATGATTAGACATCTCTGTGGAATCGCTAGTGGATGGAATGTCACTCATGTTCTCTTAATTTTTTTCACGCAGTAAAAGCACTGAGGTATCGCGTTAAACAGTGCGTCACTGCTTACGTCAGGAGGCACGTAAAAGTTAGGTAATGCTGCCAGCAAATTACTCACGTTCTGTTTCAATAATTCCCACTCATCGTCTTGTATGTATAAACCACAACGTGTGGAACGTGGTTCTACATCAGAGCCGTAAAAGGAGCATATGTCAATACATGGAAATTTGTCACAGATAGAAATCCGAACAGAATTGTCCAATGAATAGGTAAATAGTATGCCTTCTTTTTTGCGCGCACCAAAACGTATTGTTAGTGCTTTTCTCGAATTACCAATATCACACCAAAATGCTGAGCGATTTAAATACTTAAAGCAGGAATCAGACGCCATTATGGGGAAGGTATAATCATAGCATGAAACTATGCCCTTTATATATCATTAGTGACAATAACTTCCAGCCGCACATGGCTTGAACACCACATGGCGAATAATGCCGTACACACAATGGCATCCAGTAATTTCCTCAAACAATGCTGTACAGAGACACACGTCTGTTACAATGATGTACATAGACTCGCTTAATTTGAATGTATGGTGTGCGTTTGTTCGATCAATAATGAACATATACACACGTGACGAACAATGTCATGACTTCTACTGCTCAACACGTACTTTATGAGCAATAACACTGATGACCAACTTTTAACCATTAACCTCCTGCAAGCCGCAGTACACTAAAGTGAATGGGTATTACCACTGGATACACAAAATATTGTGAAAACTATTTGTCTGTAAGTTCATGGTGGATGCCATCAACTTTCAGTCAAAATATTTTTGTGGTAATATAAGACCTGAAATATGATGTGAGCGATAACTAAGCATATGTAAAGTTATCAATGAGAAAGGCAGTGATTAATGTAACTTCACAACAATAATACTCGTAATCAATATACTATGTCTATCCCATATTCGGTTAATAAATCCTTGCTAATTTGGGATCGATCGAACGTCAGGGCTAATCTTTAAACCGTTGCTCCATCGATAATGTGCACTCATAAGACATTATTCACAAAAGGTCATAATACTACCATTGGCATCCAATTATATTCAAATTTGTAACATTTTTACTCGGCTTTGAAAAAAAGTTATGTATGAGCTGGATTTTACTGCAGAGAGTGGCAAAGCGTTGTCGCTCTGAGTCAGCCATTCCAATATTCTGACTGATGTGTGTCTAGCTGCATACTATGATAATACACGCATATCTATATTTTTTACCTGCGTGGGAGGCGGGTGGCTCGTTAAAAGTAATGATTTGTAACGAGACGTGGTTAAGCACAAGAAATATCCCAACAGACACATGTCATGCATGACATGATTTCAACACTGATTCAACATTGAAACAACGTCATGTGTCTGCTGGGTATATGTTTTAGCCATTCCAGTTGAAAGCTTTTTAAAATAAGCTTTCCTATACTCGAAAATAGTTCCCTCAATGGATGTAAACTGTCACCATAAAATAATTATGACGTTTTTCAGTAAAAATATACATTCGATATTCAGGAGCTTTTTTCAGTATAAAATTTATTATTATCCAGACAGACATTTCATATATAAATTTTCAAAAAACATTTTCAACATATAAAATATGTTTTCGCTTAACCTGTATTAGCTAAGAACATGTATGGTTAGGTGAAGTGTATCAGTGAAGATTATTATGAAGGAAGTCATTTCACATGTGAATTTTCAAAAAACATCCTTTAATTGCTAAAACAATTTTATATCAAGAGAAATTATCGACCCAGTCATTTCAGAAATCGTTTAAAAAAAATACCTTTTAATATACTCGAAAATAGTTACCTCAATGTTATACAAACCATTTTAAACCGTCAACATAAAATAATTGTGTTTTTCAGTAAAGAAAATGTACGCTATTCAAGAGCTTTTTCAGTATATAATCCTGATACTATTATTATAAAGGCAGTCGTTTTATATGCGAATTTTCAAAAACACGTAAATTTTCCAAAAACATTTTCTACATATAAAATATGTTTTCATTCAACCTGTATTTATCTCAAGAACATTTATGGATAGGTGAAGAGTATTAGGGAAGATTATTTTGAATGAAGTCATTTCACATGCATATTCTTTTTTTAAAAACATCCTTTAATGGCTAAAACTATTTTCATATCAAGAGAAGTTATCGACCCAGTCATTTCAGTTGATAGGTTTTTAAATAAAAATCACTTTTCCTATACTCGAAAATAGTTACCTCAATGTTATACAAACCATTTTAAGCCGTCAACATAAAATAATTATGATGTTTTTTCAGTACAAATATACATATGCTATTCAAGAGCTTTGTTCCATATATAATCCTGACGAAAATAGTTACCTCAATGTTATACAAACCATTTTAAACCGTCAACATAAAATAATTGTGTTTTTTCAGTAAAGAAAATGTACGCTATTCAAGAGCTTTTTCAGTATATAATCCTGATACTATTATTATGAAGTCAGTAATTTCATATGCGAATTTTCAAAATCACATGTAAATTTTAAAACACATTTTCTACATATAAAATATGTTTTCACTCAACCTGTATTTATCTCAAGAACATTTATGGTTAGGTGAAGAATATTAGGGAAGATTATTTTGAATGAAGTCATTTCACATGCGTATTTTTTTCTAAAACATCATTTAATGGCTAAAACGATTTTCATATCAAGAGAAATTATTGACCCAGTCATTCCAGTTGAATGGTTTAAAAAAATAACATTTCCTATCCTCGAAAATAGTTTTCTCAATGGTATGTAAATCATTTTAAACTGTAAACATAAAATAATTGACGTGTTTCAGTGAAAATATGCATTCGCTATTCAAGTGCTTTTTCAGTATATAATCTATTATTATGAAGTCAGTCATTTCATATATGAATTTTCAAAACCATTTTCTACATATAAAATATGTTTTCACGCATCCTGTTTTTATCTCTAAAAACGTGTATGGTTAGGTGAAGAGTATCATGGTAGATTGTTATGAAGGAAGTCATTTCATATGCGAATTTTCAAAAAACATTATAAATCAGTGGAAACCCTAACAGTAGCACGATGGTGTGATATGTCATAATGAAGCATGATCGCGTTTACGAGACAAGACTGACTGAAATGCACACATAATGCACACTAATCTTTGAACCACTACCCCATAAATAATGCTCACTCACCAGTCATTATTTGTTCAAGATCAAAGTGCCGATGGCACGTGTTGTAAAGTATTGTGGGCTTCAGCCTAAATTTTGTCACACATTATGGAGAGATCACTGCAGTGCTCTATTCCGCCGTATACAACGATATGTTTACTAATACTGAAATATTATGACAATATATTAATTAAAGACAATGATATTTTGGTGTTATCAATCATTTAACATATATTACATCGGTGACGCGCCTAATCCATGACGTCATACACATCAGCACAAATCAATACTATTGCTGGCTGTACGCTGTTGTTCATAAGTCAACGTGCTATCATTCTAAATGTCCATCTGTGGGCTATTGTTCATGTAGGTGGCCACTGGATGCTATTGTTCTAAGCCCTGTTTGATCGAGATAGGGTCAAATGTTACAATTTAATACCATATAACTTACAAAAGTCATAAAATGTTATTTTCTGATTTTTCAAAACCTAAATCATGGTGCGCTGGTAGTTTGAGCAAATATTTTATGATACTAATTTGACATAGGAAGGTATCATTCGCGCTAGTTTCAAAATATGATGTTATTTTCTGATTTTCCAAACCAAAATCGTGGTGCAATGGTAGTTTAAGCAAATATTTTTTATACTAATTTGACATAGGAATCTACAATTCACGCTAGTTTCAAAATATTAACCAGATGCCACTGACCACCTGCGTGAACAATTCATAAGTGACCGCTGAGCGCCATTGTTCATGCAGGTGCCTTCATGGGCATAAACTCTTCAAAAAGCGCTGTTCAATGTGACAATTCGACATAGGAAGTCACAATTCCGCTTAGTTTCAAAATACTTTTTACTACAACCACGAGCGGGCGCATCGACCACCTAATTAATACGTTAAATGTTACAAGGGTGCTTGTCATTATTCATCAACGATGACGATGGTGGACATTGCTCGACAAAACTTGAAAATTTAATAATTAAATGACTGTCGCTTTAAAGACCACTCCTTAAATACGATAGATGCATGATTATTATCTACATGATATAATACATACAACATCGCTTGGTTTACCTACATATTACCCGTGTAATGATGTACTTTGCTCTGATTTTTTTGAAAATTAAATGGCTGGTAGGAAGCAACTTAGTTTCATGTTTGCGTGTTTTAGATGAAGGTTAACGTATTTGCATACAAATTGAAGGTTTAAAAGTGAATAATAGGCACGCATTATGCACAATAATGGGGTGACCAGAGAAGACATATTTTCACTGGATACTTTTTTTTAACATGCTCAGATTTTATGCGTGTTAACCATTTAACAAACTCATCCATTGTGGCTAACCCATGAAAGCGAACATATCCAATATTTTCACCCCGGTGATGCGTAGCGCACTCAGCTTCATGCAAAGCAACATCTCTGATTAATGCATGTATGTGTCATTATATGGAGACCAGTATGCAACAGTTTTTGATAGGTCGATAGTAATCTCACGTGATATTCCTTATATTTTTTTGTAATAGAGTGTTATAGTATAAATGTAAATGCTCATGTACATTCAGCTAAAATGGCTAGCAGTACAAACATTTATGGATTAAATACTGAGTATGTGCGATGTCGTTGGTGTTCCATCGACATCCATGACACCATTTGCCACTGATCGAAACACGAGAGGGTCTGCAGGCATATGATCAAGAAAACAGAACCTATAGAGATGGAGAAATCATGCAAGGAGTGCTATTGTCTATTACCGATCAAACAGTATCCGCACGGCTGTCCTGTAATCGGTGATGCTCTTACTGACATACAAAAATCAAACATGGCACAGTTTGTTACCAAACTGGTAACCAGCCCTGTGCGGATCTGCGAAGAGTGAGACCTATCTCAAACCATGGCCCTTTTCAGGGCCCATAAATCATTCAAAAAGAACTCTTCATCTGTTCAAAAAATAAAATACTGTAATAAGGTTTTACTCAGAACACCCTCTTCACCCATGCATACACAAGCACACATTCTGATCTGTCAAAAGTGTCTGCTGGACGCTATTGATCTAAATGATAGTCTGTATACTATTGTTCATGCAGGTGGTCGATTAATGCATTGATGCTGACTGGGAATGCATTTTGTTCATATTTTTGAAAATTTAATAATTAAAGGACTGCCACGTTAAAGACATAAATACAATAGATAAAACTATCTATATAATATTATTCAACATCTAAAACTAGGAAAAATTATTGTGTACGTGTCTGATTTTTTGAATATTAAATGACTGGGAATGCATTTTGTTCATATTTTTATTACATTATCATATTAAATAATAATAATAATAATAATAATAATAATAATAAGAAGTACATTTATATAGCGCAAAACTCCATGCAATGGCTTGCTCTAAGCGCTTGAAGATCTATGGTATAGAAATGTTTTGAGACTTGATTTGAAAAACTGTAGAGTATGACATGTATTGATGACTTCCACTTTAAAGAATTTCCTTAAATACGATAGATACACGATTATTATTATTATTATTATTATTATTATTATTATTATTATTATTATTATATACATACAACATTGACAAGTTTATCTATTACCCGCGTAACACTGCACTTTGCTCTGATTTTTTGAAAAATAAATGGCTGGGATTTTGTTCATATTTTTGAAAATTTATTAATAATTAAATGACTGTCACTTTAAAGACATAAATACGATATATAAATCTATCTATATAATATTATACAACATCGATTGTCAACGATAATCATTTCCATAACAATTTTGAAATTTTTATAATTAAATGACTGCCATCATTTCGATTATGCGCATAAAGAATGAATATTATACTTCAGTGAACTGACAATTAACAGCCGAATAAAGGCACATTCTATTTAAGCTCACGCGCAGAGAAAATTAAGCGCCAGGCAGAGGCCGGCCTCAATAGCATTCCTTATCCCTCCTCCGCCGACCTTCATTATCAGACCACCTCTAAATCTCTATTATTTTTACCACTGTAGATAACCATGGAGGATGGGTGGGTGTGCGCCGCTAATTTAAAATATAAAATACCGAACTGTTAGGGGTTAAAATATTCAAACCATTCAGCAATAACATTCCTTTTAATAAATTTGCATAATTTTATTCTAAACGCTGGATGCCATTCTTCTCTCACACAATAACCTACACAAATAGATTCTCAAGTGTGTGCGGTTGGGCGTAATTGTTCTCAAACCCCTGGGTGGCTGTACGTCATTGTACCAGATCTTGGGAGGTTTTTTGTCATTGTTCTCGAATGCTGGGTGGCTGTACATTATTGTTCTCAGACACTGGGCCTCTGTATGCCTTTGTTTAGCCCTAACTCTTTTGTTCTAGAACAATAGTGTACAGCCGCACCCATCACTACTAATCTTCTCTAATACTCTTCGCCTAACCATAAATGACTGCTTTTTCACTTGCCTGAGGCACTTGTCAGCGCGTGCCATTGCTAGTCTTTAGAGAAGAATAGGACAGGTGAAGGATTGATAGAGTAACGCTGACAATGAATAGTGTATTTCATTATGCGCACTCCGCATACTTAAATAAAACACCGTTATATGGTTAACTATTTAAAGATGTCATGGATTTCTTCTTCTTCTTCGCGCAAGTATATGATGTCATAATCTATTAGCTCATACGTCACTATATTTCATTCCAATCACTACCAAACATTAAAACACTTTATTACAGGATGTACACAAACATTTCTTACTCAATGTGTATATAATAGGAAGCATGTATGTAACAATACATGCATTCATATGCTTTTTAATTTTTCAAAATTGCAAATAGTGACATACCTACCCATTTGCCATTTTTAGCATAATTCTCATGGTTGGCTAATGATATCCTAAAATGGGCTAATAATATACTGGGTAAGACAGGTTAAAGGAAAAATTACCTACAGTAACCTTACAAGAAATCTGTTAAATAATTTGAAATTAATTTGTTACTGACCTAGACATGAAATATTATATCTACAGCATGCGTGCTATCATCTATATAACTAAAATACAACATTTGGAAAATGTTAATTTACTGGCTGAGGATTTGAGATGAGAACAGGTAGATTTGTCCCTGATACTATTATACATATAATACTACATAGTATCCTAACTAAGTAGTTATCATATACATGGTCACACATTAACACAGAGGAAGAATGCATTTCCAAACTTACATGCATGTCATAGTTAAAGAGAGTGACTCGGTGCTATGATTTCAACATCAATTAAATTCACTCAAACTGTCATTGGACATTTCTCTCATTATTCTTACTTTTACTTTCAAACTCAGAGTTTTAAGGGAGTGTGTCAGGAGCACACATATCATTCATGCCAGTAAGAACATATATAAGTTATACATGGAAATAAATTGTCCTACGTTCACTCTTAAATTGAAGATTTTAATGGTGCATGTTAAGAGAATTAATCTATTTCAACGTATAACTTATATATTCTCTTACTCAGTTTACTGGCATGAATGGCAGCATAGATTAAAATAAATCCTCTGGAACAGAAAATCTGAATTGTTTAGGACATGTCATGAAGCAATATGACTTAATAATGTTAAATTGATTTTGGAAGAAAAGACAATATTGAATAGTCATAAAAATATGTGACAGAGTGATTTGCTGTGTCAAAATCACTTGTCTCAGTCAGGTTGTGTTTTGGGATATGTTTAGGTTTTTCTATAAATTTCTTTTATATTTTAGGGCAGGATAAATTTAACGGTAACTTTAAGTTGGCACATAGTCAGATGAAATGTATCTTACGCTGTTTTTGCACGCGAAACTCAGGTTCGCTTCTGATTAGCCGGACCGCTCGAAAGTTGTGTGTTTGTTTGAAGGATGGTTTAAGATAGCCATTCACTCATATCCAACTGACAAGTCAACTTTGAAGGAATGATTACGTGAAAATAAGTATGGAATCCTGTTTGTAGATTTGGCCTGTAGTTTGGATACCGGTAGGTTATGCTCGTATATATATTAAAATAAAGATTTAGAATGTTATCATCCATATCATACCCCTTCCCCTCCCCCTATCAAGGATAACATTACCGATAAAATATGGGAACCTTTGGATTGACCGCATTGGAAAAGATGGAATTGATGGGGATGTTTTGAATTGCAAATGGAATAGTAACTTTATTTCATTATGCTGCACTTAATTCATACCGATTCTATCATTTGTTGATGTGTGTGGCTCTGGATTTTCCGATATTCGGCGCTAGTTGATTGAGTAATATTGGAAAATACGAAAACTGGTTATATTTCCAATTAGTAATGGTCAAACTGTTCCATCCAATATATACTCCACAGCGTGTATAACTGTGAGACATTTGGTTCTACCAGTATAATAAGTGTCCCATCAAGAGTCGGGAGGTTTAGTTAGTTCGAAAACCGGTAACACAATGAAAGGAGTAAGTTCGGATTTCGAGTCCGATTACCCCACCGGTAACACAATCAAAGGAGTAAGTTCGGATTTCAGGTCGGATTACCCTACTCAAATGTTATCCCGGTAGGGCTAACATATTTCTGGATCCATAGAGTGAACCAGCTGTTATCTATTGATCCAGGAATGGTACACTTTGTAAATATACTGTATTGTTTACTTTTATACTTTGTTATTATATTTTTAAAAGAAAATAAGGTTTTTGAGGAATGTAAGTTCTCTTAGCTCTCCTGTTTGCAGAACAGAATAGTTGCCATCACAATGGCATCGGTGTCGTCCATACAGCGTCAGAGCAATGGCATCAGGGCAGGCTAATTCTGGGAACTGAGTTCCGTCATTGAAATTAGAATTCCCACATCATTCTGCTATTGTACAGACACAGAGAAAGTAGCATGTATATATGGGTCAGGTGACTGGTGAGATGTGGATGCCTTTGAGAATTTGCACATGCATTTGCCCGAGGGCACTCGCTAAGTTACAGCACTGCCATATTGTTGGCAGGTTTGGTTAACCATTCTGGTTAGCACAGCTACAGCTAAACTCAAGTTATAGTAGTCAGACTTTACATGGGTATTGGTTTTTTACTGCATGGTTGAAACCATCTTTCTGAGATTAGCATATAATCTAGCACGGACTATATTATTTTGATTAGGTTAATTGACGGCAGATGATGAGGCAGTTCGGACTTTGAGTGCGTATATGGGAGGAACAGTTCTGGTGATATAGTTAAATTTTCTCTCTGATTCTGTCCATTTTTCTGTGGTGAAACTGTCTACAGTGTTATGTCTTGGGCATTATTTTGGTCAGGGTTGTTGATGGAATTAATTCTTATTGATAAGAATTGATTCCTGTCATCAAATCTGCGTTAAAGGCTGATAAGGCACATGTTTTCTTTAAAGGTAGGACAGAATGAGAGTATGTGGTAAGATCAGTGTGATGTGTTCCCCTTCCCCCCCCTCCCTTTCTTCACCCCCCCCCCTCCCTTTGTATGAATATGAAGCAAACTTGACTCTCTGAACCCTGGCGTCCCAGTATATCAATCACAAGCCAACCGTACAGGTAAGAAATTTTCTATTTTGGGGCGAGTGCAACAGGAACATGTTGCTGCCATAGTCAGCATGGTTGATTTCATAGGCAGCTACGGCTTCCAGTTGGGTTCGTTTGAAAATATTCAGCAGAATATTTAATAAATTGTAATTGAGATTTTGAATTCGCTATTTTGGGTTGAAAGGGTTAAATATTCATGTACCTAAGGTTTAGCTCATAAGGAAATGGTGGACCGGTTCTGTCGACTGACCTTTGTCCGTCTATTTATCTACCTGTTCGTCAGTTGTCCATCTTACTTTCCCTTGGTCCACACATACATATATTATTTTTTTGCGCATGTTGGAATCGTGACATTTTAAAAATGGGATTCCAATGGTTAATTGGTGTGTGCGTCATCATTTTCTTGTTACTGTTCATGCTCTCGACCGCCCATTACCATTACAGATGCCAAGCTTTGCTAGTTCATTCATTTCTCATTCGACTACAGACTTATGGGTTAATATTTATTATCCTACAGTAACAACATCTAGAACTTGTAGTTAGTATCTATTATCATAATAGGCAAGATATACTTTAAAGTGCAATTATTTAATTAAGCGCCTTATGTTTGTCATTTTTCTAATAACTGGTCAGGGGTGTTTACATGGGTGTTAACCTGAAGCAGTTCATGGGGTGTTTACCTGGGGGTTAACCTGAAGAAGTTCATTGGGTGTTTACCTGGATGTTAACCTGAAGCAGTTCATGGGGTGTTTACCTGGATGTTAACCTGAAGCAGTTCATGGGGTGTTTAATTTAATGTTAACCTGAAGCTGTTTCATGGGGTGTTTACTTGGATGTTAACATGAAGCAGTTCATGGGGTGTTTACCTGGATAGTGTATGAGATTTTTCAGAGACATGGTTCTCTAGTAATGTCATTTCTTAAACCGTCAGAAATGTTCCCAGATTTGTTTCCGGTATTATGTTAAATTTAATCTGTATTTGGACATTTCAATATAAAAGAACGTTATACTTACCGGACTTCAAATAAATATTATGTCAGAAATTAGATAAAATTAATTTTTTAATTTAATTGTTTAGACCTAGATAAGAAATTTAAATATCTGTAAAATGTATTTAGGGCATTATATTTTATGCTAATTATTCTGAGGAAATTTGGAATTGTCCATATTATTAAAGAATATTTTGTCTTTCGGCTACATCCCTCCGGGTTGTTATAAGGATTAAGGGTATTTTATAGGTAAGGTTGTGATCCGTCATATTCTGTTTTCAACTTTGATCTCAGGAGATCCTGGTAATTGTTTCATTGGATTATTCTTTGAAATGATAAAATGATTTTTGCATGTGTAGTGTTTAAGGCATTATGTAATATATTCAGTATTTTGCGTATTCCATTTGTATAGATATTCGTTGTGGAGCAGTGGACGAACGGTGAGAGAATTCATTCATTAAAATTCTTACTTAAACATAATTTTTATATTATTACTCCCATCCCCCATCATTCATGCCTATAGTTAAGACAAATTGAATTCATTAAGAACCGGTGACCTCTAGCAACTGAATTTTCTTTCGACAATCAAATTGGTTTTTTCTCCTTTGGATATTATTGTTAAAGTTTTTCTAAGTCTAAATTTACTACGTCACAATTGCCGCTGTGAGTATGGTTCGAACCTACGCGGGAAATTAAACTAATGGGTGCATGACTGTCGGCTAAGTTAGCACATAGAAATTTGAGCCGCACGTTGCCAGTGCATCAATAAAATAAAAAAATACATATACTGCCAGAGCCGTGCCAGAGCCGTGCTGGAGTCAGGGTACAATAGGCGTAAAAAGCCTAGGATTGAATCGTGGCAGGTGCATCCACAGATAGTCCCATATGAATCGTCAGTGTGTCAGTATATCGGACATGTGAAAGCTGGTCGGCCAATCCCTGCCTTTTTAGTCGTGGCGCGGTGGTCCAGTATTCATATTTCCGTCGTTTTTTGCAGGGATTCGCCCAAGTTGCAAAACCTTTGAATATGTTATTAGGAAGTTGTAAGAAAAATAAGAAACAGCGGTCTGACGAAAAATCCTTTAAAGAAAATTGGAATGCCGAATGTGATAAAGCATTTGCGGATATAAAAGAAATGTTAACATCCGATCCTTATTATGTTATCCCGATTTTTCCTTACCATTTATTGTGGAAACGGATGCAAGTTTCAAAGGATTGGGGGATGTTCTTTCACAAAAACAGAATGGGCGAACTGTTGTAATTGCATATGCTAGCCGAGGACTAAAACCTTCAGAATGGAACGATGCTAACTATAGTTCAATGAAACTAGAACTTCTAGCTTTGAAATGGGCCGTGACCGAAAAATTTAGGGATTATTTGATTGGATCAAAATGCACAATTTTTACTGATAATAATCCTTTGGCATATATCAAGACGGCTAAATTGGGTGCGACAGAGATGAGGTGGGTAGCGCAATTAGCCCATTTTGATTATGAAATTGTGTATCATTCAGGCAAATCCAATGCAAATGTTGATGCATTAAGTCGAATTCCTAATTATCATCATATAGCCTTTCTGAATGAGGAAATGATTACTATTCCAACTTCTATACCATGTAAATTGAGGGAGGAGGTTTTGGTGGATTGTCAGGCTGGTGGTGATTTTTCAAATAAATTGCATGTATCTATAAATGAGATTGCTACAGTTCCAAGCACCTTGCCCAGATATGATAATTCGGATTATGTAAAATTCCAGCAAATTTTCGGAAGACTTCTCAGAAACTAATTAAGAAAATGTTAAACCACGAATCTAGAAATGTTAAGAAGTTGGTACAGCAATGGGATCGAATTCAAAGTATTGCTGGAGTATTGTATAGAATCATTTGGGTATATGGAGAACAGATAAGACAGATACTACTTCCCACCTTTCTCAGAAAAACAGTATTAAAAGGTTGTCATGAGGAATTGGCTCATCAAGGAAATGAACGTACTTGGTTGTTATTAAGATCTCGTTGTTATTGGCCTGGTATGTACCTTGAAGCAGAGTGCCATTGCCATGATTGTCAAAGATGTGTTATTGCGAAGGCCAGTCCTCAGGTTAAGACATCAATGAAACATGTTCTTGCAGAAAACCCTTTGGAAATTTTAGCTATTGACTTCACTAAGATGGAGAAGTCCAGTGATGGGAAAGAGGATGTTGTGGTAATGACAGATGTCTTCACCAAGTTCGTACAGTGTATTCCAACAAAGGATCAAAAAGCTAATACAGTAGCAGAAGCTTTAGTTTCCAATTGGTTTTTTAAGTATGGTATTCCTTTATCTAGCCATAGGGATCAAGGAAGAGATTTTGAGTCTAAGATTATAGCTGAATTATGTAATTTGTATAATATTAAGAAGACTAGAACTACACCATATAGACCACAGGGTAATAGTCAAACAGAGAGGTTTAATCGTACCTTTCATGATCTACTTCGTGTTTTGTCTCCAGAACGGAAGGTTAGATGGCCAAAATATCTACAGGAGTTAATTATTGCTTATAATGTTACTCCTCATGCTTCTACAGGATATTCACCTTTCTTCTTATTATTTGGTCAAGAACCTCATTTACCTGTTGATGACATTTTGGTTCCACGGGTCACCTCAGCTCCTTCGGATATTGACGATTGGGTAAGGGATCATAGAGAGCGCTTATACAAGACTCTTCTATTAGTACAGGCACAGTCTAGAAAGCAAGCAGATGAGAGAGCCATACGACATAATCAGTTCGTCCGAGAGAGTGTTCTTATTCCAGGAATAAATTTTTTCATCAAAAATATAGGTGTCAGAGGTAGAAGTAAGATTCAAGATCATTGGAAGTCTGAACCCTTTGAAGTGTTACGTAGAATTGATCCTAACGGTCAAATTTATGAAATTAGGTCTTTGTGGCATCCTATTCAGAAATGTCTTCATATAAAGGAGTTACTTGATTCAAAAGAATTTGTAGAATTAACTGATCATGATGTTGGGAATGAGGTACCAATGGTGTCTTTGCAGATGGAGAGTGAGACTGAATGGGAAGATGATGATTCGGAGTTCTGGAATGTGAATCAGGTGGTTGATGAGTTAAGTCGTGTAGTGCCAGATTCTAGAGTGAATTCAAGACTACCTGAAATGGAAGATTCAGTTTCGAGTGTGACAGAGATGCCAACCTCTGTGAGCTCAGAAGTTTCGGAAGAGGTAGGCTCGAGTGTAGCTCCTCGTCGGTCCACTAGAAGCACAGCAGGTCAACACAGTAATCCGTATAATCTACCACAATCTGCTGCAATAAGGCCTAGGATGATGGAAGCTGTAAGAATTAGAAAAAGGCAAGCCAGGTTTCTCCATTAAAGATCGGAGAGGTATTATGTGATGTGAAAAAGAAGCAATGAATTATTGGTAATCAAATTGGTAAGGGTGCTTTTGGTGTGGTGTATTTAGCGTCGGATGAAATTTCTAAGCCTGTGGTTAATACAAACTCATATGTAATCAAAGTTGGTCTTATGGATAAAAGTCCCCTATTCTGTGAACAAAATGCATATCATCGTGTTTCCCATACATCAGCAATCGACAAATGGATCGAGACTCAAAAGATGAAGTATTTGGGTGTACCAGAAATTCTTTCTACAGGTATTCATTTTAAGGGTGATGTAAGATTTCGGTTTCTGGTAATGCCACGTTTAAGCACTGATCTCCAAAAGATTCTGGAATCAACGAAGAAATGTTTACCAGAAAAGGTAGTTTTGACACTTGGTATTCGATTGTTAGACACCTTAGAGTATCTACATACCAATGGAATTGTCCATGGTGACATCAAAGCATCAAACATCATGCTAGGATTCCATAATGGTGAACTCCGAGAACATGAAGTATATCTGGTAGATTATGGTTGTGCACACCCGTTCATTAAGGATGGTTATCATGTGGTGTATAAGAAAGATTCAAAAGAAACTCATGGTGGAACTCTTAAATTTTCTAGCTGTGATGCTGATCAGGGTGTCATTCCATCTCGTAGAGGGGATTTGGAAAATTTAGGGTACTGTTGCTTCAGTGGACTTGTGGTCACCTTCCTTGGGAAGATAATCTTAATGATAAAGATTATGTCAGGAAATCCAAGTTAGAATTTTGTGCATCGGTTCCATCATCCTTGACAGCTGGTGTTCCCAAAGGTAATTCCCCTTCGTATTTATTGAAGTTCTTGTCACATGTACATCAATTGGAATATTCAGAACAACCAGATTATAAGAAGTGTCGTCATTTATTTAGAGAAGCTCTGTTCCAGTTAGGTCATAAGAATGAATGGATTTTGGAATGGGGTTCAGCCATCCAATCTCTAAAGAGTCATCTTGAAATCGCAGTCTATGAAAGGTGTCAGATTCCAGAAGTAGTGTCTGTCCCAGTTATTTCAAAGATGGACCAAGGGTGCAATACTAACATCAGTATTGCTCCATTTGGTCTAGTTCCTACAGAAACAATGGATTTGAATTCACATGTGAACAAAAAGTGTCAGCATGTTGGCAGTGACTGGTGCCAAGTCGTTCCAGTTGTTTATAACATCTAATAAACAGTGTTTGTGTACAGTTAGTGATCAAATTATATGGGTGGAATCTCATTCCTCTTAAGGTTGATTTTATCTAGGATACGGGCAGGTTAATTACTCGCATGCACGATTTTTTTTCGGGTTTATTCTGGGCATTGTTGGAATTAGGTCGTTTCAAGTGGAAGCTTATATATATTCAGATTACTAGATTATGTAAAGTGTGATGTGGATAAAAGTATGCTTTATTGGGAGGCTTCTATCTTATCATATATGGGCTAGTGAATTACTCGCTTGCACGATGCTTGGGTGGTATCCTGACATTGGGTGTATATGGTCAGTGGGATAATTCTGATTTAAGTATGTGGATGTCTGCTCCAGTCTTGTCTTTTATAATAATATAATGTATAGAATATTTGATTATAAATATACTCAGATATCCATCGTAATGGGAATCTTTCAATAAGATAAATGTTTATTCTGAACGGTTCTGATATTTTTTTATTATTATTTTATTGAATCCTTTGCGAAATACTAATGAATCCCATGTCACTGATAAGTTATATAATGTTGATGATTATTAAATATCATCATTATTATATTTATTTTATACGAGCTCTACTGAAAGGTAGTGAAATTCATAGTAGTGGTTGGAAAGGTGTGTATAGATCCATCTTTGATTGTAAATATACTGTATTGTTTATTTTTATACTTTGTTATTATATTTTAAAAAGAAAATAAGGTTTTTGAGGAATGTAAGTTCTCTTAGCAATAGTTGCCATCACAATGGCATCGGTGTCGTCCATACAGCATTGTAACTTAACATTTTCAGAGGAATGCCATCAGGGCAGGCTAATTCTGGGAACTGAGTTCCCTCATTGAAATTAGAATTCCCACATCATTCTGCTATCGTGCAGACACAGAGAAAGTAGCATGTATATATGGGGCAGGTGACTGGTGAGATGTGGATGCCTTTGAGAATTTGAACATGCATTTGCATGAGGGCACTCGCTAAGTTACAGCACTGCCGTATTGTTGGCAGGTTTGGGTAACCATTCTGGTTAGCACAGCTACAGCTAAACTCAAGTTATAGTAGTCAGACTTCACATGGGTATTGGTTTTTTTACTGCATGGTTGAAATGCAACCATCTTTCTGAGATTAGCATATAATCTAGCATGGACTATATTATTTTGATTAGGTTAATTGACGGCAGATGATGAGGCAGTTCGGACTTTTAGCGCGTATATGGGAGGAACAGTTCTGGTGAAATTTTCTTTAAAGGTCGGACAGAATCAGTGTACGTGGTAAGATCAGTGTGATGTGTTTCCACACACACACCCCCCCCCCCTTTCTTCCCCCCCCCCTTGTATGCATATGAAGCAAACTTGACTCTCTGAACCCTGGCGTCCCAGTATATCAATTACATGGCAAGCGTACATGTAAGCTATTTGCTATTTTTGGGCGAGTGCAACAGGAATCTGTTGCTGTCATAGTCAGCATGGTTGATGCCATAGGCAGCTACGGCTCCCAGTTGGGTTCGTTTCAAAATATTCAGCAGAATATTTAATAAATTGTAATTGAGATTTTTGAATTCACTATTATGGGTTGAAAGGGTTAAATATTCATGTACCTACGGTTTAGCTCATAAGGCCATGGTGGACCGGTTCTGTCGACTGACTTTTGTTCATCTATTTATCTACCTGTTCGTCAGTTGTTCGTCTTACTTTCCCTTATACATATATATATATATATATATATTTTTTGAGCATGTTAAAATCATGACATATATTTTTTATGCATGTTGGAATCGTGACATTTTAAAAATGGGATTCCAATGGTTAATTGGTTTGTGCATCATAGTTTTCTTGTTACTGTTCATGCTCTCGACTGGCGATTACCATTACAGATGCCAAACTTTGCTAGTTCATTCATTTTTCATTCGACTACAGACTTATGGGTTAATATTTATTATCTTACAGTAAAAACATCTAGCACTTGTAGTTAGTATCTATTATCATAATAGGCAAGATATACTTTAAAGTGCAATTATATAATTAAGCGCATTATGTTTGTCATTTTTCTAATAACTGGTCAGGGGTGTTTACCTGGGTGTTAACCTGAAGCAGTTCATGGGGTGTTTACCTGGGTATTAACCTGAATCAGTTCATGGGGTGTTTACCTGGGTGTTAACCTGAAGCGGTTCATGGGGTGTATATCTGAATCTTAACCTGAAGCCGATTTATGGGGTGTTTACTTGGAGGTTAACTGGATAGCGTATGAGATTTTTCAGAGACATGGTTCTCTAGTAATGTCATTTCTGAAACTGTCAGAAATGTTCCCGGATTTGTTTCCGGTATTGTGTTAAATTTAATCTGTATTTGGACATTTCAATATAAAAGAACTGTATACTTACCGGACTTCACATAAATATTATGCCAGAAATTAGATAAAAAAATTGTTTAAATTTAATTGGTCAGACCTAGATAAGAAATTTAAATATCTGTAAAATGTATTTAGGACATTATATATTATGCTAATTATTCTGAGGAAATTTGAAATTTTCCATATTATTAAGGAATATTTTGCCTTTGGGCTACGTCCCTCCGGGTGGTTATAAGGATTACAGGTATTTTATAGGTAAGGTTGTGATCAGTCATATTCTATTTTCAACTTTGATCTCAAGACATCCTGGTAATCGTTTCATTGGGTTATTCTTTGAAATGATAAAATGATTTTTGCATATGTAGTGTTTAAGGCATTATGTAATATATTCAGTATTTTGCGTATTCTATTTGTATAGATATTCGTTGTGGAACAGTGGACAAATGGTGAGAGAATTCATTCATTAAAATTCTTACTTAAGCTTAATTTTTTTATTATTACTCCCATCCCCCGTCACTCACGCCTATAGTTAAGACAAATTGGATTCATTAAGAACCGGTGACCTCTAGCAACTGAATTTTCTTTCGACAATCAAATTGGGTTTTTTCTCCTTTGGATATTATTGTTAAGGTTTTTCTAAGTCTAAAGTTACCTCGTCACACATATAAAAAAGCAAACTCTGCTTTGACTTCTAACAGAGTCATTGGTTATACGAGCTTGAAATAATCTACTTGAAAAACTGTACACTAATTACTTAAAAGACTGCGTCTCAACAATTACATGTTCGCTGTGCTTTTCCAAATAATGACGGTGATAATATTAAGTTTTCCTCTGTTTTGAAGATGACATAGCTTTAGCATACTCATCCATCAGTCTCCTTTTCTTTGCATCAACTGAACTTCTTAGATCACAACATTTGTCAAGCTTATGTCTTGCTGTTTCCATCTTTGCTTTGGCTATCTCCAACAAACCTTGAGCAATGCTCACCTCTGTAGAGTCTTTCTTCTGGATTCCTTTAATGTGTCTTGAATTTGCTTCACTAAATAGCTGTTCAGCAATCGACATGTTCTCCTTGTGACCATTCTCAGATTCAGTCAGCGATTGCTCTCTTTATTCTAATCTTTTCTTTTCATCTTACAGCCTAGCACACAGATTCTCTTTCAAGAAGAGTTTTACATTCCTGTGCTTGATCTCTGGATCGTTTTGCTTTTGTTTCATTTTGTGCAACATTCGTTTCAGATATTCAGAATGCGCCTGTTTTGCAGCAATCTGCATGCCTTTTGTAATTGGAACATTCTCAGCCATTCTCCCACAATCTGTGCTTTATCTTTGATGAATCGCAACCAATTGATTGTTTGTATGGACAAAGAAACTCTATCCTGCGAGACTGTTCTTTTATTGGCCGAAAAACTTTCCTCCACATCAGCATTTCCATGAGCTACACAAAGGACACTTTTTATTAAGCGAGGCGGAATGAGATATTTGGCCTCTCATGTTGGCCATTTCAGTTCGAATATTTTTTGCCAGTAGTGGTCTATTCTCTATGCACTGTTTTGGTGGTCTCATTTCCTTGTTGATCCATAACTTTTTTTCTTCCATGTACCAGTCTTCTTGAATGGCATCTTTCTCATACATCTTCCACTCATCTATAACCATGGCAATCTCATCTTCTTTGATAACCTGAGGTAATTTTCTGAGAGATTCTACGAATAACCCTTGTACCATTATTCTCATCAACAGATGTAAGTGGGACAAGTCCTGCAGGAATTGGTTATCCAATGGTCAATGTGTGAGGAGGTATTTCACCACTACTTTAAACAAATTTAGTCATAGGAAGAATAATCAATTTTCTCTGTTCCTATGGCAGATAAAGCAGACCTGATAGGCACACCAATTTCAATGAGATCATCAGAAAGTAGGGTTTCTGGTTTGTCAATACAAATAGTCATCAGATGTTTTCCATTTTTATTAGCTATGACGCCTTTCTTTAGGAATCTGTTCATGAAGGATTTTACAAATTCACACATTTCATCATGCAGGATGTGTATCAGAGGGCCCTCTGTTCGGAACAACAAAAGGAATTTGTTGAACACTGGGCCAACAGATAGCAAGAACTGAAGTTGAACCAAGGTTTTGGCATCTTTGAGTTTTCTGCGGATACGTTTGTACCTCTCATTTGTTTCTAGACTTTTTTTCTGTTCGGTCTTTCTTTGCCAAACTTGGTACTTCGTCCAAGAAATACTTTTTAACAACATCCCATTTCTTAGTGAGCTTCTCCAGTGAGGTGAGCAAGGTTAACCACCGAGGCTGTACATGTCTGATGAAATTATCGTCTTGTAAATCGAGCTCCAGCAGAAAGTCAGAGAAATCTTCCCTACGGCATCGTGAAAGCTTGAACCAGTAAAAGATGTCCAGGCTCAGCTTTTCGACTTCTTCGCCATATATCATCAGTCCCTTTCTGAACGCATTGTGAGCCACATGGACATTGCATGGTAGAAAGGGCAATATGCCTGGAAAACCTGCGTCTTTAACCCGTTCATTGATCATGTTCCAGTCTCCTTGTTTACATTTGGCCCACCTGAACACAACATAATTATATGTGAAAATGGCAGCTGATAACTTGGTTCCTGCAAAGCCTCTATGATAGCCTTTGAAACAATTGATGCCTTGGCATGTCCAAACAGTAATGCTTTCAGAAAGCAAACACATATCTCACCTTAAGCCTCTGACCAGTAACGCACAACGAAGTCACACCGCTCCTTCATTTGAGCATTTGCTGTTTCATCATACTGTATTGTGTAGAAGGCACCAGATTTTAAAATGCCACTGCAAAGTTCTTTCCGAAAATATGGTCCAAGTCCATCAGATACCATATATGAGGTCTCTGTTCGACCTAGTTTAAACTGGCTAGCGATGGGTTCGTTTGGAAACATATTATGAAAAATAGTTCCAATCCCTTCACATGATTAGAAAGAAAAGTCACTATGTGCTACATTCATAGTCCACAAAATTTCGGCATTTGTTATTTTGTTAACAAGACAAGGCGCATAAGTAAGAAATCATACTGGAGTACTTGAATATGTCGACGCTACACCTGTTGTTTCTGCTGACACAATAGCACCTTGTTGACTGGAAGTAACAGAGGTGGAGGTATTGGGTTTTGCAATTACAAAATGTGATTGTGTTACACTGAACCGGTTCTTTATGATAGATTTATGTTTACCACCTGTAGCATCAGCTGCCATCAAGTCATCGATAATTTAGCTTTAAACATACATTGGGGTATCATTAATATTCATCTTAAATTCCTTTTCATAGCCTGACTATGGTCACAAATGTACCTATTCAAATTATGTAACAGCTAACACGTACACTTCCATTACTTTGAGACACTGACAGTTGAAGGGTGAAAGCACTAAGAATTAAAACGACACATCCGAAAGCACAATCAGGTTTGTTCAGAATTTCTTAACAAAATGGCAATTTTTATTCCAGTGCTCTCATCAACTAGATTCTAGGATAACTAAGCCATGTTAACAATTATGCTACATGGCCATACTTACAGTTTCGATGACTCAGATTATAGGAGGCATGACAAAATTGGATTGGGAATTCAATGGATACTACCTGCAGGACAGATTCAGCAGCAGCATTTCGACGAAAATGTCCACGCGGACGTGGTAGAAACCATCACACAAACAGGAATGTATGTGTAGTTTTGATGCACTATGGTATTCTTAAAGTGTCATCAATATATGTCAATGAAATGGCATGATCTGTAACTCAATCACGTCACATAGTAGCTGACGTCACAATCATAATGATGTCATAATCATAATCTCGATCGCAAAAAATCAGAAAGTCAGTCAGAACAATGTACGAATTGTATCATTGTTGAATTTTCCAATTAATAAACTTTATGATGAATATTTTGAAACTAATTTTACTGTGCACTGTTGCTGCCAGGACATACACTGAGCTACATCATGTCAGTACACGTCGCTATTCCTTCACCATGTGCATGTATGGGCGCTATTGTTATTAAACATCATTTATTCATTTAGACAAAATATAGAAAACATAGTAGATAGTACTAGAAAGTATAGCTACAATATATCTGTACACAGATTAACACCATAATTTCTGTAAACATTTTTGAAAAAACATTAAATTGATGATACCATCTATCTTTAAAGACATATATCTCCTTAAATACGCTAGATACATGATTATTATCTATATAGTTTTATACATACAACATCACTAAGTGTACCTATATATTGCCCGTGTAATGCAGTACTTAGCTCTGGATGACGATTTGAAAATCATGTAGTCCACAGGGCACACATACAGGCACACCGCACACGCACGGGTACACGTGCACGCACGCATGCGCACAGGGGCACAACATATAACTAGCAATATCTCATATGGGCACCCACACGCACGCACCCGCACACACGATGATACCACCTATCTTTAAAGACATATATCTCCTTAAATACGATAGATACATGATTATTATCTATTTTATATTATACATACCACATCGATAAGTTTAGCTATATATTGGATTCGTAACGCTGTACTTCGCTCTGGACGTTGATTCGAAAAGCACGTGGATGAACACCAACGCCAGTATATACCAATAATGCCTAACAATCAATGTCACTCTAGGAGCGCAAGGTATCCCACAATGATTAATTGGTGAATTCACATCGTGACAATGTCAAAATGCTGGGTTTTAATATCTGAATACAGGGAAACCGTATAACGCGATACGTAATTGAATCCTGCATATCAATTCCAATTTGTACCAAACAAACGTTAATGGCGCGAAGAATTTTGTACATGTAATTGTCCACTTTTGAAATCCAATGATGTTAATTTTAAGGGTGAAAAAAACACGTGACCGAAAAAATGGTGTGTTCAGATTGGAAAGTTAGTTTACTGACAGTGTTCATATTTTAGCTATAAAAGCGAAATGCGCGCTACTAGTAAGGCATACATATTTTTTTAATTTGCGATGTGAAAATGGAAAACAAAGTTTTTTTATGTGATCACTGGCGAACAATCGGCTCTATGCTGATTAAGGTGGATTTGTGGAGTGGAATAGATATAATGAAGTACCAGTTCAGCAGCCATTTAATAAGGTAATGCGTGAAATCCAGAACCGCTGAGAGAATATCTAGTGGAACTGGATGAACGTAATTACAACAAATGGCTGCATATGAAGTATCAACTTCGTTATGATTGTTGCACGTGTATGTGGTGTGAGAATGCCAGAAAATGTCTTTTGCATAATAGAGATTAATCATTTTCAACTATGCAAATAAAAAAATAGGCCTCTTTTTAAGGGGTCATCAAAAAACAAAATTATGTTTCGTGCATACACAACATATGCACGCATTTATTCGGGTGCATAAAAGACACACACGCGCACGCATACACGACATACATGCGAAGGGAACAGGGAATACATACACGGGTATGCTTAGAGGAGACGGGAGATGCACCTGGTGCTACATGCGAGAGAGGGAATGCACAGTTCATGTGAGTGTGTGTGTTGGTGCGTGAGGTGCGTGTGTGTGTGTGGGGTGCGTACGAGATAGAACGTAGGACACCCTTACGCCATGGAAGATTGTTCAGAACGAGATTCTGATGGTTCAGGCATGCAGTGTTCTACCACGTATTCCACTGAGAGGCGAATAATGCCTTTCGTCGTGGTCATGCGTGATTTCATGCCTTAATATATCGATGCCATTATTAGTTCTCACAGTAGCAGCGAGATCATAGGCATGGTCTAACATCAGCTCAGCTGACCTTAAAGTGTTTGAAGCTTCCATGTTTAATGTTAACATGAGCAATGTCGAAGGGAAATTATTTATACATGTATTGACGCATAATCCCACTCATAAATATGCAAAAAGCTCTAGCGCTTCAAAACAAGATATTCGAGTAATTGATGAGGGAACTAGTACATATGTCCGGTTAAGAACTCGGGAAACGAATTGTGTGCGAGTGTCAACGATAATGCGAACAAAAAATGTAAAGGTGTAAATTGCAGGATTTATTCCATTCAAAATTGTACAAAACAGTCCAGAGAAGCATGCATTCGTAAGCATGCATGTTCTTTCATTATTCCTTAACACGTGTCATGTTTGTAACTCAATTAAGGACAGGTCTCACGGGTAATGCGCCAGTGATGAATGGTTAAATTAAACTTGTACCACGCGAGACAAATAATCTTTTTATCATACAGAGTGAAAGGACATCATACGCATGGCGGCTTGGCGATGATTAGGAGTCATTAAACGCGTAATTCATAGCCCTCAGAGACACAATGACAACATTTTAAATGCGACAATAACATCCAGCAGCCACAAATCTAAAATGACTGACGTTATTGCAAATGCTATATCGCGTATTAAGTATTCAAAAACAACGATCTACATCCTAGCTAAATATTTTGGAAATGATTTGAATGCGATGGCTGCTGACTACCATTGCGGACAAATCATTTTCAAAATGTTCATATGGTACAGATTTATTATCCATAGACATTTAGTGGCATGTAGCGGGGTTAAAAAACCTAATCAATATATAGCGGAGCAAAATAATTCGAGTAACGATTTGATGCCGACTCCCATCGCAGTCAAATTATTTTCAAAATATTTGTACATCAATATCGATCATTGACGTAAAACGCTAGCATTCTTCATCCCTCCTCCTCCTCCTACGACCTCCGTTATCAGACCACCTATTATTTTTACCTACCATACCATGGTAGATAACCACAGAGGGGGGAGTGCGCGTGCGCTGTTAATTTTAAATGTAAAATACCGAACTTTTATGGGTTAAATTTTTCACATAATAATTTTTTAATAAATTTGCATAATTTTATTCTAAACGCTGGACGCCATTCTTCTCACACACAATAACGTACAAAAATAGATTCTCAAGTGTGTGTGGCTGGACGTCATTGTTCTCTAACCCCTGGGCAGTTGGACGCCATTGTTCTAAACCACCTGAGCGGCTTGACACCAGTGTTCTCGTACCCCTGGGCGGCAGGAAGCCATTGTTCTCATACCCCTGGGCAGCTGGACGCCATTGTTCTCGTACCCGTGTGCGGCATGACGCCATTTTTCTCGATGGCCTTCCGCTGAGAAGAACAATAGCGTCTGACAGGCCCCATTACTACTGGAGGAATCCAGTTTTAGCTATGCCTCGCCTATTTCTAGCTAAGCTCCACGCACACTTCGCCCATGTTGGGATCAATCGATCCCCGATCTGGCTGACTATCAAATTCCAGAAACGTATACTGGCAAGCTACTGAAAGTTTTGAAACTAGTTTGACTGGGTGCCTGTGGCAGCAACAGGACCTAGTCAAATTAGTTTCAAAATATTCAACAAACTGTATATTAAATAGTAAAGACATACAATTTGTACAACAACGCTTAGTCCGTCATCAATTAAGCGTTCGTGAATAATTCTTCTGCCCCATTCATGACGTCATTGATTATGACGTTATCCTACGTCACGTAGTTGATTATGACGTCATATGATTGATAGATAAATTGGAAAGGTCTATTAAATATAATGCAATTGTAGAACGGAATTATGTTTCCGAGTTATAACGAGCAGTAAGCTATGACATGCTACCTTTCTTTTTACTGGTCCTAAATCGTTAGTCATTCGCTGTGCAGATCTACTCTCGCCGCTCGTGATCGCGACACCCTCGTCTGGGAATGGGGAGTCTCTTCTCCGAACACTGGCCTCCACCAACAAATATGTGTCACAGTTTAGTCTCGGCCGCAAAGACCGACTCTACACTGGCCGGCAAGATTGAGGATTCTTCAGACGGAATGTCAGAGTTACCTGACATCTATCATTGAAGACGGCCATGCAACAATGACATCGTTCTTTACTTCGTCACCTGTTTCCGCCAAATCACAGATGCCACTCAGTATGCTCAATCAATACCAATTTCAGCTCTAAATTCTGGTGGCCATGTTACACAAAATTTATAGATCAAATTTATAGATCGTAGCTTTAGAGACTAACTTAATTTATAATGATACGCCTTTGTGCATGTGTGACACCCATATACAAAGCTAAAGATGTATCTGACTTTACTAATTATCGGCCAGTCTCGGTACTTCCACTTTTCTCAAAACTCTTAGAAAAGCTGTATTTTAGTAGAATTACTAAATATCTAAACAAAAACTCAATCATATATCCTTCTCAATATGGTTTCAGAGAAAAACACTCTACTATGCTTGCCATTGTGGATATGATAGAAAAATTATCAACCTCCCTTGAGAATAATGAACATACGCTAGGTGTATTCTTGGATCTTTCCAAAGCCTTCGATACAATTGATCATACAATTTTACTGCAAAAGCTTGCATACTATGGAATAAGAGGTACTGCATTGAACTGGATACAGAGTTACCTGTCAAACAGGGAACAGTGTGTACAATTCAATGGGGCTATCTCTGAATACAAAAATATAGTTTGTGGTGTTCCCCAAGGTTCAGTTCTTGGGCCCCTGCTGTTTCTCCTATATATGAATGACATACCCAAAGTCTGCAAACATCTCTCACTAATACTTTTTGCAGATGACACAAATGCTTTCTGCAGCCACAAGGATATAGAAATTCTATACAAAAATGTCAATAATGAAATGGCAAAATTAATAGACTGGTTTAAAGTAAACAAATTGTCCTTAAATGTATCAAAAACTAATTATATACTATTCACAAAATCTAAGAAACTAAAAGAAATAGCTCTCCCAAACCTCTATATCGACAACCAGATAATTCAAGAAGCACAATATGCTAAGTTTTTAGGAGTATATCTGGACAAAAATTTAACATGGGAGAAGCATATTGAAATTATTACTACCAGGGTAGCAAAAAGCATTGGCATCATTCGCAGACTGAAACCCTATCTAACACCTATTATTATTAAAACCCTGTACTGCACAATGATACTTCCTCACATCACCTACTGCAATGCTATCTGGACTAATACATCTCAAGCTAGACTAAAAAAACTAAAATCTCTGCAAAAGCAATCTATTAAACTATTTTCACAAACAGCAGGTGGCCAGGATATCTTTAAATCAGAAAAGGTCTTAAAACTTGAGGACATAGGAGGGCTCCAACTATACACAATCTTAAGGGACTTCCACAATGGCAACTTACCCTCATCCTTATCTAACATTTTTATGCTCAATACACAATTGCATCCTCACAACACAAGAACAAGAGATAACCTCCATTCAACACACCACCAAACAAAAGCAGCACAACAAAAACCCTCATACAAAGCAATTCAGTTATGGAATAATACAGACACAAGCACACGCACAGACATCATAAAGCTACAGTACTTTAAGCAGAATATCAAAAAGAATATTATAGAAACCTACTAGACTCTGGAAAACGCACACCATCATGGCATGCTATTCTCATACTTGCACCCAGTCACCAGAACAAATAATAATAATAATAATAATAATATTAATAATAAGAAGAATATCTGTCATAATGGTAACTACCAAACAACTAACTCTACCATCACAGCCTAAAAAAATACTTTGTCATTGATAATAAGAATATGTAATATAGAATTATTAACTTAAGCAAGATAAGCACACATCCCTCTGTCATGTCTTTCCCTGTAAAAATGTAAATTGTCATACGTCTATTAACTGTTGGACTGCTGGAAGCGGACAATAACTCCAATTGGCAATGACTCTGGATTGGCTGAGTATTTTAGAAAAAATTTGACTGAAAGTTGCTTGTGGCTTAGCCACCGACAACGTTCGGTCAAATTGTTTTAGAGGTACTCAGCATACCCTGAGTTAGGCTCCATGGAAAATGTAGACTGCAGAGGCTTGGCAGCGAGACAGTTAACTATATGTATATATAGGACTATAACATGTTAACCGTATGTATTCAGTATTCTCATGTCCTATACTGTTGTTGTTATATGTTATATGTTATATGTAGGGGTCCACCGCCACATAGGCTCTGCCTTTGGTGGACTACCTGCTGTGAAACTGTAAATGTATATTCTATATCAAAATAAATAATCTTGAACTTGAACTTGATATACTCCATCTGTTGACTGTTCATGTTTATTAGGGTTAGTTGGTATTTATAGAACCCTATATTTGTAAGTCCAATATCTTGCATGTTAAAACTTTATATATTTTGTCAAATAAAACATATACAATCATTAAATAAATAATTTAACCTTTTTTCATTTGGTTTTAGTCTCTGGCTTCAATTGGCATTTCCAGTTTATCCATAAATCACATGCCGCCATAAGCAGCCAAGTGACATGTAAGCTGACGTCTAGGATGATGTCATAATCAATCGTGAATGATGTAGATCTGTTCGCCACGAACGTGTAAGTGATGATGGACTAAGCATCGTTATGCGAATTGTATATCCTTAAAATGAATAAACAGGCCATAGATAGCAACAGCATTCAGTGAAATTAGTTTCAGAATATTCAGCAGCTTACCAGTATAGTTTTCTGGAAGTTAATAGTCAGTGAGCTTAGGGATCAGTCGATCTCAACACGAGCGAGGTGTGAGTTGAATTTAGCTAGGGATGGCGGAGCATAACTAAACCAGGATTCACATATTGGAGAGGCACCCATCGAGCACTATTTCTAAGCCATGGGGTGGGGTGTTAGGTAGTTAGATGTCTGTATTCCTGGTACCAAAGTAAACATATCTTTAGTGAAGTGTTGTTATTCAAGCCTGTCACCTAAAGCGTGCCGCCTAAATGTCGTGTGTAATTGGCTCCACCAGGGACAGGGTATTACAATGAGGGGTGCATAAGAACCTTAGTGTACTTAACTATGGCGTAAATGGCAATTGCAGCATTCTGATTGGTCCGTTTCCTACTTTAGGACAGGACATAATACACGAGCCTTTGTGAAACTGGCCACTGGTTTATATCTTATGATATTTACATCATAACGGCGTTACCATGATATATTTGTCACCAATTCATGTAGAAAGTTCATGCTGTTGTTCAGTGTTAGGTGGATGGTGTTGTTTATGCTATTGTTTAGTGTTTTGTGGAAGGTTTTGTTTATGCTATTGTTCAGTGATTGGTGGAGGGTTTTGTTTATGCAATTGTTCAGTGTTTGGTGGAGAGTTTTGTTTATGCTATTGTTCAGTGTTTGGTGGAGGGTTTAGTTTATGCTATTGTTCAGTGTTTGGTGGAGGGTTTTGTGTATGCTATTGTTCAGTGTTTGGTGGAGCGTTTTGTTTATGCTATTGTTCAGTATTTGGTGGAGGGTTTTGTTTATGCTATTATTCAGTGTTTGGTGGAGGGTTTTGTTTATGCCATTGTTCAGTGATTGGTGGAGGGTTTTGATTATGCCACTGCTCAGTGTTTGGTGGAGGGTTTTGTTTATGCTATTGTTCAGTGTTTGGTGGAGGGTTTTGTTCATGCTATTGGTCAGTGTTTGGTGGAGGGTTTTGTTTATGCTATTGTTCAGTGTTTGGTGGAGAGTTTTGTTTTTGCTATTATTCAGTGTTTGGTGAAGGGCTTTGTTTATGCTATTGTTCAGTGTTTGGTTGAGGGTTTTGTTTATGCTATTGTTCAGTGTTTGGTGGAGGGTTTTGTTATGTGCTGTTGTCCAGTGTTTTGTGGAGGGGTTTTTTATGCTACTGTTGAGTATTTGGTGGAGGGTTTTGTTTTTGCTATTGTTCAGTGTTTGTTGGAGGGTTTTGTTCATGCTATTGTTCAGTGTTTGGTGGAGGGTTTTGTTATGTGCCATTGTTCAGTGTTTGGTGGAAGGTTTAGTTTATGCTATTGTCACTGTTTGGTGGAGGGTTTTGTTTATGCTATTGTACAGTGCTTGGTGGAGGGTTTTGTCTATGATATTGTTCAGTGTTTGGTGGCGGGTTTTGTTATGTGCTATTGTTCAGTGTTTGGTGGAGGGTTTTGTTTATGCCATTGTTCAGTGATTGGTGGAGGGTTTTGATTGTGCCATTGTTCACTGTTTGGTCGAGTGTTTTGTTTATGCTATTGTTCAGTGTTTGGTGCAGGGTTTGTTTATGATATTGGTCAGTGTTTGGTGGAGGGTGCTGTTTATGCTATTGGTCAGTGTTTGGTGGAGAGTTGTGTTTATGGTATTGTTCAGTGTTTGGTGGAGCGTTTTGTTTATGCTATTGTTCAGTGTTTGGTGGAGGGTTTTGTTATGTGCTATTGTCCAGTGTTCGGTGGAGGGTTTTGTTATGTGCTATTGTCCAATGTTTGGTGGAGGGTTTTGTTATGTGCTATTGTTCAGTGTTTGGTGGAGGGTTTTGTTATGTGCTATTGTTCAGTGTTTGGTGAAGGGTTTTGTTATGTGCCATTGTTCAGTGTTTGGTGGAAGGTTTTGTTTATGTTATTGTCACTGTTTGGTGGAGGGTTTTGTTTATGCTATTGTACAGTGCTTGGTGGAGGGTTTTGTCTATGATATTGTTCAGTGTTTGGTGGCGGGTTTTGTTATGTGCTATTGTTCAGTGTTTGGTGGAGGGTTTTGTTTATGCTATTGTTCAGTGTTTGGTGGAGGGTTTTGATTATGCTATTGTTCACTGTTTGGTGGAGGGTTTTGTTTATGCTATTGTTCAGTGTTTGGTGGAGGGTTTTGATTATGCTATTGTTCACTGTTTGGTGGAGGGTTTTGTTATGTGCTATTGTTCAGTGTTTGGTGGAGGGTTTTGATTATGCTATTGTTCACTGTTTGGTCGAGTGTTTTGTCTATGCTATTGTTCAGTGTTTGGTGGAGGGTTTTGTTTATGCTTTTGGTCAGTATTTGGTGGAGGGTGTTGTTTATGCTATTGGACAGTGTTTGGTGGAGAGTTTTGTTTATGGTATTGTTCAGTGTTTGGTGGAGCGTTTTGTTTATGCTACAGTTGAGTGTTTGGTGGAGGGTTTTGTTTTTGCTATTGTTTAGTGTTTCGTGGAGGGCTTTGTTTATGCTATTGTTCAGTGTTTGGTGTAGGGTTTTGCTTATACTATTTTTCATTGTTTGGTGGAGGGTTTTGCTATTGTGCTGTTATTCAGTGTCTGGTGAAGGGTTTTGTTTATGCTATTGTTCAGTGTTTGGTGGAGGGTTTTGTTTATGGCATTGCACAGTGTTTGGTGGAGCATTTTGTTATGTGCTATTGTTCAGTGTTTGGTGGACGGTTTTGTTTATGCTATTGTTCAGTGTTTGGTGAAGGGTTTTGTTTATGCTATTGTTCAGTGTTTGGTGGAAGGTTTTGCTTATGCTACTGTCACTGTTTGGTGGAGGGTTTTGTTTATGCTATTGCACAGTGTTTGGTGGAGCGTTTTGTTATGTGCTATTGTTCAGTGTTTGGTGGATGGTTTTGTTTATGATATTGTTCCGTGTTTGGTGGACGGTTTTGTTTATGGTATTGTTCAGTGTTTGGTGGATGGTTTTGTTATGTGCTATTGTTCAGTGTTTGGTGGATGGTTTTGTTATGTGCTATTGTTCAGTGATTGGTGGAGGGGTTTGTTTATGCTATTGTCACTGTTTGGTGGAGGGTTTTGTTTTTTCTATTGTTCAGGGTTTGTTGGAGGGTTTTGTTCATGCTATTGTTCAGTGTTTGGTGGAGGGTTTTGTTATGTGCCATTGTTCAGTGTTTGGTGGATGGTTTTGTTTATGCTATTGTTCAGTGTTTGGTGGAGGGTTATGTTTATGCTATTGGGCGGTGGTTGGTGCAGGGCTTTTTATGCGTTTAAGCTATTCGTCAGTGTTTGCTGGAGGGCTTTGTTCAGTGTTTGGTGGACGGTTTTGTTTACGTTATTGGTCAGTGTTTGGTGGAGGGGTTTGTTTATGCTATTGTTTACTGTTTGGTGGGGGTGGTGGGGTTGTAGTTATATGAGCACTTCATAAATAATTGGGGTTTCTGTAAAGTGATGTGCTGCGTCAACTACTATGTGGCGCCTAGGCCCTCCAAGGCCCTAGTGCACCGTTGTGGATTTAAACACGGGTAAAGAAACGCCCATCGTTAGCCATGTCTTATACATGGGCAAACGACGGACGTTGCTTTACAACTATTTAACACCATAACGGTGCATTAGGCCCTTGGTTACACCCTGATACGCCCAATCCTTGGTCATAGGCTTATGTCTGTAGTGTTGCCATTTCTGCGGTATATGTCATTAGCCTCATGCAACAGCGAATGCACCACGTAGCTTATATAAAACCAAACTTAACAGTGATGTTATTATCACAATGTTTTTCGAAGAAAGATAGGGATTATGCCGTCAAACCCCACGCGTGAGTGTGTGCGTGTATGCGTGCGTGCGTGTGTGTATGCGTGCGTGCGTGCGCGTGTGTGTGTGCAGAAACTCGATTGCAACACAACCCCTTCGAAAGTGTTGGATGGAATTCAACCAATTTGGTATGTGAGTTACCAATATGATTGCGATATGAAAGACAACATTTACATTTGGCGCCGTCATGCCCCCCCCCCCCCCGACATAACCCCCGCCTCCCCCAACACTATGGGGGTGGGTGGGGTCGATCAATAGGTCCAGACATTCATTGTAATGCAACTCTTCCGAAACCGAATTCAAACAACTTTGGTATGTAGCTTGCCCATATGATGCGGAATGCAGGAGCACATTTACATTCGGTTACCCGCCCCCTCCCCCACCAATCAAAGGGTGGGACTTGGGGTGCGGGAGAGGTAAAAAGATTACCTCGATTGTAACGCAACTCATCCGAAACAGTTGGACGGAATTCAACCAAATTTGACATTTAATTTATCCATATGATTGTGTAGTGCAAATGGACATTTATATTTATCTCCGGCCCCAGGGTGTGTGTGGGGGATAGGTTGTTAAAAGGTCAAAGCGGTGAACGTAGAGATTTGCGACGATGAGTCATCGACAGAGCAATCTAGTTCTAGTCGTCAGGCGCGGTATGCCACCTGCAGCTGGGTAAGTAACCATATTTGGCGTAGATGTCGGTGTATATTATCTGTTTGTCTAATATTGTTATCTGTCTGGTGGGGTATTCCACTATGAGGATTGCTTTCCCAGCAGGCACATGACGTTGTTTCAACATCATGCGCCTGCTGGCTTATGCCTATGTAGATATATATGCCTAAGTACAGGTTTGTGATTTCATACCGTTAGCTGGGGTGTGCCGCCTACAGTTGGGAAAGTAGCTCTTGTATCTTTTGCTGATTACATCATTTATCGTAACTCGTAACCTAGTATCAATGATATTCTACACTTTCTATCAGAGGATCTTAAGAATGGAGGAATCAAGTTTTACCTATGGCCCGGCCTTTAGCTAAGCTTCTCCAACGCTTTTGCCAGTGGTGGGATCAATCGATCCGCGAATTCCCTGATTATCAATTTCCAGATGTCTTTACAGGCAAGCTGTTGAATATTTTGAAACTAGTTTGACTGGGTGCTGTTGCTGCCTATGGCAGCTGCTAGCCAGCAACACCTCTCCATCAAATTAGTTTCAAAATATTCAACATAATGTTTATCATCGCCTAAATAAAAAGCTAGGCTCCACCAACGCTTTTGCCAGCGTTGGTATCAATCGATCCCTGAACTTTTGACTATCAATTTCCAGAAAATTATACAGGCAAGCTGTTGAATACTTTGAAACTAGTTTGACTGGGTGCTGTTTCTTGCAAATGGCAACTGTTAGACAGCAACAGCGCTCCGTCAAATTAGTTTCAGAATATTAAACAGAATGTGTATTAGTCCCTAAATAAAGAAAGACATGTATGCAATTCGTACAACAACGTTTAGTCCGGCAACACTTAAGTGCTCGTGGCGAGCTTAACTACATCATTCATGACGTAATTGATTATGACGTCATCATACACATCTCGTATTAGATTATGATGGCATGCGATTGATGAATAAATTGGAATCCTCCATTGCATCAGGGCTACACTCAGACGTCTTTACCTCGTTTTCAGTGCTTGGATGTCTCGCACCATGTGTGTCCTAGAGATCTTCTAAAAGTGGTTTCGCTGCCTTGAATGGATTTTAAGATACACAATCATAATAGAGTATTCGTTTCCATCGCTACCAATTACATACCTAGGGCGATGAGCGATACAAAATTTGGCAAGACATAGCCACAAAAGGAACAAGTAATTTTCTGAAATCCTTTGGTTAAAATCTATTCTGCAATTACAGATATGGCAATTGTCGGCAAAGTGATCTCGACCCTTGGCCTGGTGACCTCGCTCTCACAAACCTGCACCATCTTGGTATAAGCAAACGCGGACCCAATTTGTGGTCCTTTAGGCTAAAACACTCGCGAAGGCTCTAGAGGTCAGAGTGACCTTGGCCGTTGGCCTGGTGACGCCCTTATTACATCGTCTTGGCATAAGCGCCATGGATCCATGTTATGTTCCAATAGGCTAAAGCAATTCCGTGATATAGGATGATAAGATTTGTTAAACGCAACACCGTAGCATAGCGTTAAAATATAACCAATATTTGCAGGAGTCGGGGCAGCTTGACCTTTGACCCGGGGATCTCAATGTCACCATCCTAAATCATCTTGGTATAAGCAACAATGTACACAAGTTGTGTACCATTAGGCTCAACCAATCCCAAAATATAAGCTGAGAGGATTTCCTAAGTACAAAAACTTAAAGTTTACGCAGCCGTCGCCGTGGCCGCGGCGGTCGGAAAAACGAGGTATATGTCTTGCATTTTGCTTTGCAGGCGCGACAAAACCTGGTAGGCATACCTGCACTCCATTCTGCGTGGAATCCCTTATTGTTCTGAATTGATTCATCCGATACAAACATTGCCCAAATAGAATTGCCGGTAGCTAGGATGGGCTCCGGTAAGTTATTACCACATTGTCGTTTATCAGCCAGATTGATTCCATCTTTATTCACGTCACGAATCTAAATGATAAGACAATGTCACGTGATAGTTGCAGTACAGCTTGAAAATAACGTAAAATGTTTCCAAAAGAAAATAAATACCTACGATTATTTCGCCCGGTATTCTATATCAGTGTCTATATTTCCCCGCGTGCGCGCGCACTAGAGTCTACACAGAAACTTATATGGAATAGCAGACGAAGTAAGAGTGCAAATATGCGAATACGCATGTCATAAAATATATTTGTTTCATACGTAACATTTATGGTTCAATATGTTTCCAAAGGAAATAAAACGCACTAGTTCTTGAATATATTGGACTTAATTTGACTGGATTCCATTGTTGCCTAAGGCTTCCAATCAGATTAAGTACAAAATATTCAACGGAACATTTCCCAAGGGGAGAGGGGGTGAGGGCTGTTTTGGAAACATGTTGACTTATTTATGAGCTGTACTGTGTTACATTCCTTTGCGTCGATAAAGACCATCATAAGATAAGATAATTTTATTTGCTATTCACGGCGACCAACTAAGCGGTACTACACAAATTCGAGGCGTGTGAGCGTGTATGCGCGCGGACGCGAGAGGGAGCTAGCCATTGAGAGATATCACTCAGCGGGTCGGTGCATGTGTGAGTGGGTTGGTAGATATCCCTGCAGTGTGTGGTTGGGTGAGTGAATGGTGTCACTGGCTTGCGTGCGTACGCGCGTGCGTGCGTGAGTTGGACGATGTCATTTTAAGTGGGTCTGTGAGGCTAGTAGACATTGACGAATGCTAGTAATAATACGCCAACCGATTCAAACCATTAATTAAATTCACAAAAATGTCATATCTTGTTCGTTTTATTAAAAGCTCAATCGCATCGATCTATTTCGATTTTTAGGCTACACAAAAGTAATACAATCGAGAACAGCTGGTTTATTTACCACACTGTATCCTGATAACGCAGGTTACTAGGCCAATAACGGTCCAATAGGTTCCGGTATCTGCCCTGTAACCTGCGTTTACAGAGTATGTAGGCTTTCACTTCATTTCCTATGAGTCGAAAAGTCATGTACAATGTTAATCCGAACATGGCCTGAGAAGTCGCCACACGTTCTCAGTCCGAAATCGACATATTCACTATACTAGCACGTTTTCCAGCGTTTTCCCTGTTAGATGTATAGGGACCGATAGTGACCGATTAAGCTCGTTTATAGATCGAAAACTGGATTGCATTACTAGAATATCCCAGGAAAAACATTTACGAAGGCGTTATTCAATCATCATATGCACTCATTTTATGGCAAATAAATAGGCGAAGTGACGATGTTTACTTTCCCTTAGACATTCCCTTAGCCACAGAGTTGAGCTTCCGGATTCTCCACAAAGTACCATTTGGAACAAACAGCTAAGGCGCGTGTACCTTCAAACTCGAGCTTGAACAGCCCTGGTATCAAAGCCAGCCAAGCTAGCCCCTCTCCCTTACAGGCCTTATAGCCGTGGGCATCGCTGTGCAACTCTGGATGTATTATAACGTCATTGAAACTGTTTCTGACTAAGGTGCTGTATAGGGAAACCGGTATCCAGCTACAGATATTCGAGAGCACATGTATACCAATCCGTGAAGCCATACGAGAATTCAAGCAGCCTCAGCCTTACTAATTCATAGAACATGATTTAGATCTGAAAAGAGAGTCGAGCAATGATTTTTTCTTCATGACGTTATAACTCATAAGAATCAGCGATCTCCTTTCGGTCCTCAAACCAACTACTGCATACAACTCTATCTACCATGCGTTCATCCTTGGTGTATGTAGTGTTTCAATGTCTCTCCAAAGCCGTGGTGAGCTTATTATACGCACTGGAACCTAATAGTCTATATTATGGAGATCTGCCAATAGTGCTAGATTTACTCTTTCCCACATCTTCTGGGTGGCGAGCCTTCGCAAAATAACTCACTAACGACTCAAAAGAGTTTCTGCAGCTCATAGTCTATGGTGCGCCATATGGCTGTGCTGTCCATGCAATGTGCAATGTACCAATTGAATGTTGCTGCATATTGGGGCTTTTTCTTAGCTGAGAGTGTTAGTGCTATGACAAGCATACTGGAGGTGGCATTTTCTTGAAACTTGGGCACCTCTACGTCAAATCTGAACTAGTTATCCGCTCATAGATCCTCCATAAAGTGATCTACTGATGTGGCAGCGCCATATCCTCTATGTCAAATATGAACCAGTTATCCGCTCATAGATCCTCCTTAAAGCGATCTACTGATGTGGCAGCGCCATAGCCTCTATGTCAAATCTGAACCAGTTATCTGCTAGTAGATCCTCCTTAAAGCGATCTACTGCGCTAGCACAAGCTCCTACACATTTCCATACAGTCACTGTACATATACCTGTACCACAAAGCAGTGCCCTAACCATCGTAGACATGTACAAGGTGCTGGCATCATAACTTAAGACATATTCACAGATGTAGCTCGATGCTCCGCTCTGAGCGAATTTGGGTCAGGCTCAGCCCAAATTATCAAGTGAACATGATGCTGGATCCACCAAAATTGCATCTTTCAGTATCTCATAGGCCTCCTTGTCTGGGGCATAGAGGCCTATATATGACTCTATGAGACAAGGTAGCCGCCCTTGAACTTAGCTGTTCAAGCTTTGTAGTCAGGGAGCGCAGGGAATTGTAGCCTCTCAGAAATCTCTAACCATTCATAAGGGAACCAGCTCTTCTGCTGTGCGCATCCATAGGGCTTTACCTATGCCTCACAGGAGACGATGTCCCCATGGCAGTTCAGAACATTGATAAGCCACAGCTCTTGATGTATGAGCAACATTGTTTGGCTAGCTTTCTTGGCGACCGTCACTATACCTGTGCTCGTCTCTACCTCGGCTGTTGACTCAATTACGAGTGCTTCCTGATGAGGTTCCTATCTTACTGCCAACAGTTGATACCAATTACAGGCACTTGGTTACACCATTCGTTAATCGCTTCCTGCTGTCTTTTGGTATCTTTCGCAGGTCTGAGGATAATATTGTGTCCTGCCATCTGTATGAATTCTGAATGTGCATTGTTAGGTTTCACCCATTAACGCTGATATCACAATTTTGGGGTCAACCTTGTATGTGAACATGAGTGGACTCGGTAATAGAGCCATCTAAGGAGCAACCGACGGACCCCAAAATAGGTATGTGGTTGCTCTGATCATCAAATTCGCAGTCAGACGAACGTTATGCCATCTAGGTGTGCTTCAAAGTCATAGACAATGAAGTGTGGGTATGGTGATTTTGCTTGCCGTCCCACCTGCTTCAGTGGAGCTAGCCATGTCGTGTCTGTCACTCACACTGTTTTCCTAGGCTGCATCTAGATGCTCTAAGCTTCTTGTCTCTCACGATTGTCTCACTACCGTATTAATGTTCACAGGTTGAAGTCGAGGCCATCCATGCCAGAAAGAACCATGGAATTGGAAGACTGTGTTGGCAGTATGATCTTCGGGAGCTCCCTCGATCAAATACTCATCACAGTGGCCAAAAATCGCATAATGGACGTGCATGTCTTGTTGTTGTGACTCGATCTCGGGACAATGAGAGGCGGTAGCACTGGACTATTGATATGGGTAAAAGGCTTTATTTTATACAGAATGTGGTGCCTCGAGGTTCTCACCAGGACACTCAATCGTGGTTTCCCCAGCTGCACAGCGGTCTGCATATCATGGGAGATGGTATGTCTGAGTGAACTGCTGCTGACAGTAGCCACAGATGAACATGTGTGCCAGCTTGGAGGTGTCCTTGATGTAGAATGCATGGCGGTCTTACACTCCAATGTTCATGATGTTCAGATAGTGTGCTGGTTGCCTTGTCAGGTGACACTTGCCATCTTTGGCTGAAATTTCTGCTGTGCCAGGTTCATAAACACGAATTCCAGTCTGTGTTTCTGTGTCTCATGTTTATGCGTTAGTTTTCATTAGTGTGTCTCCTATGTCTGTGTTAGTATGTCTCATGTTACAATGTTAGTACAGCTCGTGAGTGGGTTAGCATGTCTGTGTTAGGGTGTGTCGTGTGTCCGTGATATTGTGTCTCGTGTGTATGTGTTAGTTTTCATTAGTCTGGCTCCCGCGTCTGTGTTAGTGTGACATATGTATATGTGTTAGTCTAATTCATATGCTTGTGTTAGCATATCTCATGTGTTTAAATTAGTGTGTCGCCTGCGTCTATGTTAGTGTAACTCATGTGCCTGTGTTAGTGTGACTCGTGTGTCCGTGGTAGTGTGCCTCGCGTGGCTATATTAGTGCGTCCATGTTAGTGTCATGAGACACGATGGAACTCAAGTATTAGCTAGCCTCGACGATCATCGGAGCCCGGCTATTATTTACATTACTATCTTGACCTTGGCGAGCCTGTATTTGACCCTAAACCTTGTGATGTCATTTCAGATATGAATATTCATTAATGTTATCATCATGATGTCGTCATTATAAGTTGTTCTAATTTTAAATGGGGCTGACCTAATAATAATGGTATTCCCCAAAGAGCCAAATATTAGATGTCGCATGATTATCAAGCAGACATGTCAAATTCATGTAGTACCAGCACATCGGACTTGGTGCCCTGTTTAGCAAATACTGACAATCCCAAAGAATATATGCTTGAACTTGAATAAAGCTAAATAATCTCACCTGCTCTTTCAGAGAATGATTTCTATGATACCAGTACTAACTTAATTAAACCATTGTGGTGTATAGGTAGGTACTTGCCTGAAGAAAATAGCGCATGCAATTATAACTGTATTGGACATCCATATCCTTAAATTGTACCAGCACGACATATCCGTCTGGCACTGTTATTTGCCACTCACATCTAGCATGACTTCCGTAGTTCCGTGGATAATTCGGTGACATTATGGTACCACTTGTTGCATTGTACACTCCACCACATACTGGTTCTGCAACAAAGCATACTAGACTAAGTCCGGATATGTAGGCTATTAAGCGACAATAATAAAATCCTCAGTAACAAGAGGGCCTCTCAGATCGCGACCAGCTCTCCGGATTTATCCGGAAAATGCGGAACTTTTCAATAGGCCTCCGGATTTCCAGACATCCTGTGATGGATTTTTCTTCACCCACATATCAAACAAAATATTTTTAGAAAAATAGCTAATAATATTAGCGGTTAAGTGTTAATAAATTAGTATGTTGATTTATAATTATGCTTTTGCAATTTGTAATAGACAAGTTATAGGTTAAATTAATGATTTGTCTGCATTTCTGCATGCTCACATATATAAGTCCGACAGTACCCGCCTGAAGTGTCAGTATTTGGTGAAGTTACAATTTAATAAATATTCTGTTGAAGATTTTGAAATTAAGTTAATTGGGAACTGTTGCCGCTCCCAGTCAAGCTAATTTCGAAATATTATTCGTGTTACTTTGAAATTCAGGTTTTGTGAATTCAGGTTTCACGAAAATAAAGTCACGTCAAAAGCGCGTACATAGCGGCGGAGCTTGGCTAGAAATGTGTGGGGTGTGGCTAGAAATGTGCGGGGTATGGCTAGAAATGTGCGGGGTATTGCTAGGAATCAGCGGGGTATTGCTAGGAATCAGCGGGTATGGCTAGAAATGTGCGGGTGTGGATAGAAATCGGCTGGTGTGGCTAGAATTTGGCGGAGTTTGGCTTAAAATGGGCGGGCGTGGCTAGAAATAAGTCTCTCTATTTACAGGAATCCAGTTGGGTTTTCCTGTCATTTGAACGTGTTGGCCACTGTCTCAGTTATCTTTATTTCACTGAGGCCCTATATTTTTTTGCAATGACATATGCTGTGGTTGTTGGTGGTTTGGTTTTATTGGCCGCTCACACCTAGGTGTACTTGAGCCATGCCTATCTTAGAGTTGCTTTCCTGAAGGCTCGCGCAGCTCCACCCCTCCGCCACACCGAAGGCTTGCAAAATGAAACTAAAAACTTAAATAATCAAAACTTAAGATGTTGTTAGGGTGTATGCATTGCCAATTGTTGTCTAATGAGCTGTTGTTGGCTGGTGTCAGTGTCGTGCCCCGCGTGGAGGAGGGTGGGGGAGGGAATTACATTATTTCTCTCGGAGGTGGGATGGGGGTGGAGAGCAGGCTGTGAAATTAAATCTAAAAACGGAAATCAGACACAAATTTTGGAAATAAAAATTATTAAGAGAAGACACTGAAAGATAATTCTATCAGATATGCGATTAAATAAACAAGAAACGGGAAAAACTGAAATTAAAATCTAGTGTTTGCAAACAAAGAATCCTATGTTAGAACTTAAAAATTATATCCTGTTGCCGCTAGAAATAGTAAGTTGAACGCGTGTGTTGCTATAAGGCCGGCTTATAGTATATACATTTTGTAAGTAGTAATTTGATCGATTGCATAGTAACAGTAGTAGCAGTAGTAGTTGCAGTAACAATAATAGCAGCGATAATAGAGGCAGTAGTAGCAGTAGTAGTGGCTGTAATAGACGCAGTAGTAGCAGTAGCAATGGCAGTGGCAGTAGTAGCAGTAATAGGATACATTTTCTTGGACAGTGATAACAAAGTACAGGGTTTGGTGAGTATTGGTTTGTTTCATATTGACAATAGTCCACAAGTCTTTTCTTCATTATATTCAGAAAATAGCTTTCATCTTCTATTACATTATCCTTGGGCCAGCGATACTCAGTTCGCTCAATAGCAATCCATCTTTGTGTTTCTATGGTAAGTCGGTGGTCCATGGAGCGGTAATAAAAAAGACCACGATATGGAAGTAACTTTAAATAGTTTTCGAAATGGAATATTGTTTTTATTATTCTATTATGACGTAATAGACTATACTTGAGTGACAGATTGGATTCCTCCATGGACAGGATTGTTACGTGTATATGCTAAGTTGGAACAAGCTTTAGCGAGTTTCAAATGAGATCTTAACGAAAGGAACACAGTATATTTGATGCTGTGGCTAGGCAGCCACAGTCCCACGCCTGTCCCCCTGGCTGCCGATACTGGGCCAGGTGTCGTGTGGAGGGACTGGGTAGTCAGTCGTCCTGAATGCATTGTTCGCTCTCGCCGTTCCCTTCAGTCACCGAGGCGAAGGCCGTCCACGCCAAGGTAGTCTCTCGGACGACTCTCGGCTAGGGCTGGTCATGGGGCTTGCGACACCATCCCATGGATGCTTTCTTAGTGCTCCCCTGCAATCGGTTTGATGGCCGGAGCAGCCAATCATCTCCTTGGTAAGGCTCAGATCAAGTCAGGCATTCCCAACTTCGTGGAGTGCATGAATCAGATGAGTCCCACTAGCTTGGCCCATCTCAGTGGCGGATGTGATGCCCTCTTCCTCATCGCTGCAGTCTGGAAGCGAAAGTCCTGATTTTGAGACACCCATCTTGGTGTTTTAAGGAGGTGGTGCTGCGGTTCGTAGGTAGAGCTTTTCTCTTCTCCACAGTCATAACGAGGGAGGCTGGAACCGATGCATACACTCGTGCCAGAGGTGTTGGCAGCTATTAAGTCACCTGCAATAGAGGTGGTGGCGACAGTTGTGGCGTCCGCGGTTGTAATAGTTGAAGTGGCAGTTGTGGTAGTAGTGGTGATGGTGGTACTTGTTGCGGTAGTGGTGATGGCTGTTGTCGTGGCACCAGTAGTTCTGTCAGTGACGATGGTGTTGGCAGTGGCTCTCTCTATGATGAGGTCGGCAAGCTTCGGTACGACGTGCAGTCGAAAAGGCATCCCCAGGCCGACGAGTAGTTCCTTCGAGGGAGGAATCCAGTTGGGTTTTCCTGCAGGGTATTGGAGGTCTATTGAGTGTGTACCACAGACGGAAAGGGCCGCAGGTGGCTGTTTGGTCTTTCCTGCCTGCCTTTGAGACGATCTCTTTTTAGGAAGTTCTCTCTTAAGTGCTAGTGCCATTGGGAGCGGATAGTAGGTGAGAGAGAAGTTGCGAGCGAGAACTTAGTCTGCTTTAGGACCAATTTGCGCCCTCGTTGCCTGAGGTAAAACGTCGCCCTAACTCTTAAGATCGTTGCTCGAGAGGCAGGAGGGCCTGTCTGGGGGCAGGATACTGTCTTTCAGGAGTGGGAATCCCTATGGGGGCGGGAAGAAATGGGTGTTCAGGAGGGGAGCGAGGAGAGACAGCGAAGGGTATTCCCAGCCATCGATATGTCACTTATGGTCGCTATTTTTTTCAGTATGTCTATAACGGTATGGCTAATTCCTTAAAGTCTGCTTACGGTTGAACGGGACAAATTTCAACTTTTGTGTCTTCACTTAGACGAATTGGGACTGAAGATCATTTTAGTCGATGTCGTCTAGTTGATCCAATGTTCTCACGAGACGTCAAGAGGTGGTCCTTCTGAGTGTGCCTAAGCTTTAGGAACTTTAGGGGATCCCACACGAGGTGGTAGTTTATCTATCCTAGGTGTTTTGTGGTTAAGGCATTAGGTGGCTGCAGAAGGACAAGATTGGTTAATTTACGTGAGAACATCTACCCTCACAAAGTCGGGAAAATCTTTCACATGGGCAATGTTAAAAATGTTATGACACAGTCCGAGGAAGGGCTTTCAAAGTTGCAGATGCGCAAACCGACTCATGTACTTAATGGAGAAAAGGGTTTAAGGAATCTCTGTCGTGTCGAGACTCTGCCATGGTCTAATACGACTGCAGCTGGAGGATGACGTGGACAACTAGAAAAAGATTCATGCTAATGTGGCGGTTATTCTGGATTGGTTGTCTTGAATAGTGATAACGGTTGGATCGTGTAACTAAGTCGTTTATCCTGACCGCGGGCCAAGCGGACAAAAGAAAAATGGGCACTAGTTGACTGAGAAGATCGAGCTGTGGTGGTTTTCTCTTTTCTTTAAGAAAAATGTGTACGGCGTGCTTAGTGCATGCAATGTGATATCTTTATATGGCAAAACATTCTCTAAAATAAAAAGGTGGGACGAGGGTCAAGAGATCCGAAGGACAAATCAAACAGATGGTGGAGTAATTCAAAGCCTTAGAAATGAATGTGTCTGTAGTGCAAATAAGGTCGCAGTGTTAAGATCGCTCGTAATGTCGTAGACAGGCAGCGACGGTACTTCAGGCATCAGAGGGCAAGCTGAGAAGCTCGGCGAATTGGGAAACTCAGCTTTCCTGTTTGCTAGCGAAAAATAGGCTCCACATAAGCCTTGAAGCATCATGGGTTGTAATGCTGGGGAACACATGACAAACAGGGGACTTCGAATGGAAGCTAAGCAGGAAGCAGCAGAAATAATGTCAACTGGCGACTTTTCGTTTTAGAGGAAGTTCAAAGTGTTATGTGGTGAGCTTAAGAAGGAATTGAGAAAAAGCATTTTTGTTGGAGGACTCAGCGTCTTCGGCCTCAATACTACACTGGATCTCACACTGTATGTGTTTCGATAGTAAGTTGAAAGGCGACACCACTGACGATGCTAGCTTATATCTTCTCGTCGAGTAGGGTGCGAGATTGTCGCCCACAAATTATGTCTAAGATGGCCAATCTCTTTTGAATGGTCCTAAGAAGGAAAAAAGCAACAAAAGGCTGCTATAAGAGTCAGAGAAGATTAATCGCTTAAGGCAGTATATCTAAGAATATGTAAAGAATTTTAAAATCCTAGATTAGGAGAGACATTTAAGCTTTAACGTACACAGTTTCGATTCTCTGTTAAGTGGTATAAGTTTAAGCAGTCACAATCCCCACGAAGAGGGGTGTAGGTTTTGCTAATGCAGACGGTGTTGGCTTTGAACATATATATACATAGGCATATTCCCAAGGTGCAATGCGACACGGTGACATAGTCCTCGGAAGGCAGAGATCACAAAACCGGGAGGGCAGCACTTCTAAGAACGGACACGGTCCTGGCGATTTTTTTTCACAAGAGGGCGAGCACAGCACTGACGATGTAACGAAAGTTTGTGCCGGTGAATAACTGGGTCGGGAAACAGATGACTGGATTTCGATGGCACAAAGCGGGTCTTGGTTGGCAATGGGTACTGAAAGGTTTCACAGCTCTTCTGCGGGAGATGGGGTTTCTTGTTCGGTAGTCGCGGCTGGAAGCAATGTGCCCCTGGGAGATTGGGGCCATGGCCATGGCGGGTTCAGTCCCTCCTCTGTATCAAGAGCAAGACGCGGTTTTTCCATACACAAGTCTCTTTGAGGAACACAGGGAGCAGAAAGTTCTATAGAGGGCGGACCAATTTAGGCTATTAGTTTTGTAAAGGTTTCTCGGGCAGACTGGTCACAGAAGCGGCTCTTTTTCACAAGTAAGTCTAATGAAGCAATAATACTTAGACCGTCAACTGGAGGCGTTGCCAAACCTCCCCATGCTCAAACCTTGAGATGGCTGTCTGATGATGCAGAGCCGGCTGCTTTTATACTGGTCAGCTCTGCATCTCATTTTCGTTTAACTAGTGATTGCTGTCTTGTGTTTATTCTGGACCAATAAGGACTCGCCTAGGTCTGCTAAGAAATCTTAGATGGAACCAAGACGGAGACAGGCAATCAATGGTGTGGCCAAGTTGCTGGTTTTCTTGTCCGGGTTTGTTTTGTGCCGACTCCAGGGCCGCTTTCTTGTTAAATAACTTGGTGCAGTCTGTTTTCAGAATCCAGAATTCTCAAGCTTCTCCGAAATATAGAACATTCCAAGGGACATTTGTTATCATAGGCCATATTTCCGAGGAGGTAGGCATGCAAAGGCAATATGTACAACGTAAAACATGGCCGTGTACAGCCTAATTGGTTTCCACACAGTCAATAGCATCACACGTACATGGCCGTGGGCTGCCCCATGAAAAACCTGGCCTTTACGGGGCTACTCCTAGTGCCCCAGTGCATGCGTAGAGGAGGTAGACTGGGACTTTCTCGATCTTGCCTGTATGTGCGTCAGGGAATTGCCATCTGAGGGCTTAGCCATAGAATTGCTGATTCTGGGTTGGCTAGTGCTTCCCATTACCTGACCACAATGTCAAATGGCAGCCAGTAGCAGATCATTTCTATCTATCATGTAATCTATTATTTCGAATTTACACACCAATGGATGACTCCAGTTTTAGCTATGCCCTGCCCATCTTTAGGTAAGCTACCACCAACACCTTGCCCGTGTTTGGATCGCTCGATCCCTGATCTCCCTTTTGGCAGCAACAGAGCTCAGTCAAATTAGTTTCAAAATATTTAACAGCATGTTTATTAAAGACATACGATTCGTACAACAACGCTTTGTCCATCATATATTAAGCATTCGTGATGAACTTAGCCATGTCATTGATTATGACGTCAACCTATATATCGCATAGTTTATTTTGACGTCATATTATTGACTGAGAATTTGGAATCCTCCTTTCTTGAAATCTTCTTAACATTTTCCATTAATCTTTATTTATCACTGTAACCCATACTAACTGATGGTTGTGAACTATATAACATAGTAAAAAGTGTAGCTATTTCTAGAAACCACTGATCTGATTTGGCTCAACTTCTAACACAACAAAGTGAATTCCAGCTTTGGTTGCGGGTCACGTAAAAATGACAAATCGGAATCGGATACAAATTCACGTAAGCGCACTCTAGGATTCCGCAAATCAGTTGTAATCAGAAAAATCGGTAAACCAAAATCTGGATAGTCATGAAAATCTCAAAAAACTTGTGTCTGAAATGTACTAGGATAATCATTGAATTACTACCTGTAGCTGTTTCACGACAAAACAACAAATTTATATTCATTAATAAATGTGCCACGATAATACCCACTATTTCCATTCAGGCTAGATTCAGAAACTCCATCAGTAACCCCATCTGCTACAGGTATGCCGATATCCCAGCAAAATATGAGAAACACAACAAAGAAATATTGGACTTTATCCATAATCCATATCTGCAAATATTAATAATAATAATAATAATAATAATAATAATAATAATAATAATAATAATAATAATAATAATAATCAGACGTTCCAAACCCTTGCCCCCTCCCCCTTTTTGTTGAATTTTATAAAGGTTCCTAATTATCCAGATATTTTCTGATTTTCTGGATTTGATTTTTCTTCGGATCACTCGGACTCGGAGCTTTATCATGTTAAAATTGAGCCGAATCGGACCAGTTGTGACCAAGCCATAGATCCAGAACTTGATCCTATCCAGATCCGGTTTGTTTAATCCGGATCACAGCTAATCTCTGGAAAATATATTGCACGCCGATTTGCTTCATTGTGCTCAGATCTGAGCCAAATCGGACCAATATTTGTGTTATACAGCTCCAGACACAGACAGTCACACAGTTAGACAGATCCGAATGAAACAGGAAATACCATCTTCCCATTATGGAGGATGGGTAAGAATAATTGTATGTCATTATCTACATCACAAACAGAGCATAAATGTTGGCTACCTCGCTAGACGTGGCCATAGGTAAACACTTCATCAGCACATCAGGCCAATAGAGTCACCACTTTGAGGTCTAGCTACCCGCGATGATCACCATGGTTCCGACTATTATTTACATTAAAATCTTGATCTGGCGAGGATGTATTTGACCATAAACTTTGTGACACCATTTCGGATATGAATATTCAATAAGGTCATTGTCATCATGCCGTCAATATAAGTTGTTCTAGTTTTAAATAGGACTGGCCTAAAATAGTGGTATTCCCCAGAGACAAATATCGTAACCGCATTTCAAAGGGCATGTTAAATGTTACTGCCTAAGTCATTACCACTATATGTATTTTGCAATGATGGTGTGATAGCGCCATTTAGTATTGCATGATTTACCATATGAAAATTATTTCATAAATACTCATTTTCGAAATGAGCAAACTAGATGGATGGATGGATGGATGGTCAGATATGTAGATATCCATAATTTATTTAGCTATGGTATGTATAATAACTGTTGGAATTGATGATATATTATTATCCATAATGTGATATTAGAATGATGCGTGATTATAAATGGTATATTTAGGCTTTACGCCTGTACGTTTAACAAGTGACATTTTGGATTTATGTAATAATGATGGGAGCAACAGCACTCGGTTTAATTAGTTTCACCAGCCTGCATGTGACGTTGTTGATTATGACGTAATATGATTGATCGATAAACTGGATTCGTCCACTGCTATGCATGTTTAATGCAATAGTTCAGTTTCAAGGACACTCAGGGTAGGCATAAGTATTACCTGAATATGAGGCAACTCAGGAAAGCAACAGCTATGAGACAAGCAGCCTTCCAGTCCATTTGCAGCATATGTGGCTAAGTATGTAATAACTTAACTCGATTTCCTCAAGATAACTAACATACATAGATATATACATACATAGATATATCTACTTCAGGAAACAGGGTAGAAATGCACACGACGATCATACTGAATAAATCCAAGAATACCAATCAAGTACTTTGCTAGCAAGTTTTCTTTTAGCAGCTATGCAGAAGAACTGATATGGCATATTTTGTTTGATCCATGAACGTGTCCACAGTCTGTTGACATGGACACGTTTGGCTATTCTTGTTTTTTTATATTTTACCCAAATGTTCGTAATGTGCATCAAATCTTGAAACAAATGTTCCAGAGTGGAATGTTTGGAAATCAAATGTGTTAGATATTTTCGAAAAAGTTTTAGGTAAAAACATTTGTCTCTGGCAGGGTGATCTGATCGAAACAATTCTTGAAATATTATTTTACAATCAATATTTTGGTAAAGCATTTGTTTCTAGTAAATGTTTTGGAATAAATGGTGGTAATGTTTAGATTTACACCGAGGTCAAACTTTCCTGCTACTAGCAACAGACTATTTATACCGATAGGTCAAAACAAATTGCAGGTTAATCAAAAAGGCCGTAAGCTGGATAGCAATATGATGTGTGGCTTTCACCAGGCGGGTGAGGGTCGTCCGCCATACAATTTTGGAATCTGGATTCTCTCAAATGGCGTCTCCATCATTTCTGGAGGTGAATATGAATACTCAGATGGCTCATAAATCTTATATTTTAGCATTTTTTTCTTTTTTTCAAGGTCATGTCTATGGTTGATGGTGGGGTAGAGGTCTGAGATACAATCTGAGCTGTTCTATTGTGTTCTTAGATAGAGACTAAGAGATGGTCTGTCACTAAATTATATTGACAATGTGATTGACTTGTAGAACATTGTGTTAGTTTTTATCATTTGGTAGGTTTTCTTAAATGTATTTTATTAACTAGCTCTACATCTGTATTAATAGCTAGTTCTATGCTGTTTTGGAGTACCTGTACCAACTTACATATAACTGGATGATTCCAGTATCTCAGTCAATCATATGACATCATAATCACATGTGCAAGGTGTAAGGTGACGTCATAATCAATTACTTCATGAAAGACGTACCTAAGTTCGTCACAAACGATTAATTAATAATGGACTGAGCGGTGTTGTACAAATTGTATCTCTTCTATTTAATAAAAATGCTGTTGAATATTTCGAAACTAACTTGCAGCGACAGCTACCATTCAAATTAGTTTTAAAATAGTCAACAGCTTACCTGTATAGTTTTCTGGAAATTCATAGTCAGGGAGTTGATGGATCGACAGTATGGGCGAAGTGTGGGTGGAGGTTAGAATAAAACGATGCTTACACTAGAATAAATATGTATTGTGTTACTGTGTCCGGCCATTTTTGCTTTGTTTAGCTGCTGTTTGCTTGGTTTTATTTCGTTTCGTTGATTTTTGATTTATATTATTTTAATCACGGCTGGAATCCTCAGGCTATTCGGAGGGTGCATCCCATCCTGACAACACCGTCACACCACACCCCCTCCCACACCCACAACCAGCATGGGCCCGGTTTAATAGTCTCCCATCTAAACATGTTAGTTGTGATCAAATATGGGTAGTTTTGCTGCGTTCTCGGATTAATCTTCAAAATTGGTCTGCTTATTGCTAATAGATACTCGTGCCCTTCGTGGAGTAAACCGGAAGTACACACTTCAGGTATGGGCGGGATAATGCCACAGACATTTTGTCTATGGGGAAATAAATTATACCAGATACATGCCAGTCAGGTATGGGCGGGATAATGCCACAGACATTTTGTCTATGGGAAAATAAATTATACCAGATACATGCCAGTCTACCGGTCTGGGATGGCGATGTTGCCAACGACACATCCACATATAAATTCCCTGTTTGATGCTGAGCATTTGCCAATTAAATCCCAAGATCAGTAGCATCAACAACAACACATGTGTTCTCCACTAACACAGTGCGAGAATGATCGGTATTTGTAGAGCAAAGGCAGGTCGATGTAATGGAAAATGCAAATACCAGAATGATGCCAGGCTGTAGTGCATGAACAAAGATATAGAGGATGTGAAGAGAGTAGTTGAGACTATTGCTACCTGGGCAAATTCATTATAAAGTTTTACAGTGACCACCGAGAATCATGACAAGCTGACTGCCAGAGAAAATGAAAATGAATAATAGTTTTAAAAGTTACTTACAATATCATCCGTCAAATATATCTGTGTCCATCAGATATGATCAACAGGCTCAGAATGAAGGCACATAGACATAAATATATATTAGAGTAAGCGCCTTCCTTTGTGGGAAAACAAATATGCCTCATTAATCCAGACGACTAATAGATCAGAATCTATATAATGATGTCTTTGAAAACACAATCTCTTAGTAAAATACACCTGCTGTATCAACATGCTTTAGCTACACTAGCGCCAGAAGCGCTTTATGAGGGTTATACAGTCGATGGTCCAAAGTGTGGAATGTTGATTTTGTTAGTAAATTGGTGTTGTTTTTGTCGCCACCCTATTTTCTAAGACAGAATTGATTGTTTTTGTCTTTCTATCACCCGCCAATCATTTACAGCATTTTGATGACGTTTTGCCACCATTTTATTTTATCTGGCACAGTTGCTTCATTTATTTTCAGAGATTTGATGGCGTTTGAGATTTTATACATTAGCTACTTCTGGGATTGATGAGTGGGGTCGGATTTATTATTGTGGAAACCCCTGAGGAGTAATTGGAGAGGTGTCTCTCTCGCATAGATTGGCTTCTGGGCGTCCTCCCCCGAAGAAGATTGAAAGTGCTCTGAGTAGACATTTAGTAGCTTCTTTGATCACCTAAATTTCGATTTTCTCTTTATGAAGACCTCTGGAACCCCAGTTAACTGGAGGAGGGTTCGCACTGCTATAACTTGTTGCACTAGAGTTAGCACAGCAATGTGTAACACAACCATAATTTTGCTAATGTTATGGAAACGTTTGCGCAACCCATGTAAATAATATTTATAATATGCATTGGCTATAAGTTGTTGGGTCAACGTTGGCACAACAACAGTTACACAGCAGTAATTTTTCAACTGATATGCCAACGTTGGTCCAACCCTTTGTTGCCAACGACGACGATGCCAACCAGTTGCCAACGTTGGTCAAATGCCCAATAGCTGACGCCGACGGTGCCAACCAATCAGCAACGTTGGCCCAAGAAAGTAATGATATCTGGGTAATTAACTAAAAGTCGCACTTCATACGAGAGGAATTGAGCAATCCAGTTTTAGCTATCACCTGCCCATCTCTAGCGAAGCTCCACCCATGCTTTGACCATGTTGCGATCAGTCGATCCCTGCACTCCCTGAATGTCAATTTACAGAATAAAGCATGTTTATTAAACAGTAAAGCCATACAATTCATACAACAACGCATAGTCTGTCAACAATTAAGCTTTTATGACGTCCATTATCTACGTCAATTATGACGCTATTGATCATGACGTTATCCTACATGTCACGTATTTGATTGTGATGTCATATGATTGATGGATAATCTGCAAGGGTGCATTGACACTTTAACTCTCCTACACCACAAACTGCAGAATCTTTATGAAGTACTGAATATTGTATTGAATAAATAAAAAGAATTTGACCGTGAGTAGAGCAGCCGGGCGGAACCTCTTGCTGCCATACTCTCAGTCAAATTAATTTCAAAATATTCAACAACTTTCATGTATCGACCTCGAGGCCAATCATTGTCTTGAAATTGAGATACCGGAATGTCAAGGGTTAAAGAGTTAATAGACGTTGTTATTTACAGTAAAGCCACCGTGTATATAGTGGGTACATAGAGATAACAGAACACACGATTTACAATAAGTAGAAATGTATTTTCATTAGAATAATTATAGCAGTCGTTATTTATAATAAACACAAGATTTATTATTAATAATACAATTAGTATATTGCGGTTGACATTGCGCGGATGTATCCTACGTTTTATTTAATTCAATAGTAGTAGTGGTGGTGGTGGTAGTGGTGATGGTGATGCTGGTGCTGATAGTAGTAGTAGTAGTAGTAGTAGTAGTAGTAGTAGTAGTAGTAGTAGTAGTAGTAGTAGTAGTAGTAGTCAATATTGTCAACGCACTGGCTCAGAATCTTCAATAATTGAAAAAATCCAAAAATTTAAGATATTTTGGTTTATCTTACTGCCTGAGATTTGTCATTTTGTTTGAGGAAAGCCATATGGCATTAATGTTAACCCTTTACTGGTTAAATTTGTTCAGTAAAATCCAAATATGCGCTTACTTATTTAATGTACATTTGCAGGCACAGACAAGGTCATTCCCGAGAATATACCACTGGAACGACTGTCTCGTTTCCCGAGCCAGTCATTACAGTGGCAAATTTTCAAAAATACTCCAATCCCCGCCGGCAAATGGACATTGCCCAAGATCACTAAATTGATCGTTTTTGGCTGACCATCATGCAAGGGTTAATGTTGAATGATTGAGATGGATATTATGGATAGCTATTTGAGTTTTGCTTTTACCAAGATGTCACGTAGATTCGGATTTTTCTTAAACGCAATTACTGGACGCTTGTTAAAGGGTTGTTTCAGTTTCTCCTGTAGGTTTTGATACTCATCTTTCAAGATTTTGGAAATTTCAACGTTTTTCCGATTATAGGTCAGAATGAATGGAATTTTGTCACGTTGATCAGATAAGCCTGGGTCCGAGTTTATTCCCCTTGGCCACTGTGTTTCGAGTTCTTTAATCCAAAACGATTCTCGAAGTTTTCTTTGTTTATCAGTTTCTTCTGCCGTATCTGAAAGGGGTGGCTGTTCAATCGGCATAATTTCAAAGTCACGAAGGACTAAATGGTCAGGAAGATTAAAATGTTCGGAAACATGTGTGTCTTCCTCTAGCCTAATATATGAGAGGTGTCGAGTTGCCCGCCATCTTATGTGACATTTGGTTTCGCCGACATACTGTTTTTGGCACAATTTGCATGAAATTAGATAAATAACATTTTCAGAGTCACAATCTAGATTAGGCTGAAGTTGGAACTTGCTTTTGATCTGAAAGCTCGTGAAAGTAATCTGGTTTGGGAGAAATTCATCTAACTTGCACCTTTTCTTTCCGCATTTGCGAGATTCGCCTACACCTATAATAGGACGATTGTGAGAAATGTTGGTAGGCCGACGATTTGATGCATTATCTGGAATGGTTTCCAAGCCGTCTAATGTTTCAGATTTGATTTTGCGCAAGAATCGTGAGGAGTAACCTCGTGGTTTGAGGGCTTTGAATAGGGTAGAGCATGCTTCTTCAAAGTTTTTCCTATCACTCGAATTCCTGTGAAAACGGATTATTTGTGATTTTACTATTCCTTTAAAAGTATGCGGTGGACGGAAAGATTTTTTGTGCAATAGCTGATGCTAATCGGTTGGTTTGAAATACACTTTGTAGTCTAAGTAGCCAGTTGTTTCATACTTTATACCTTTATATACAGTTACATCCAGGAAATCTACGGACATCTCGTCAAAATGGTTGCTTTTAATTTAATATTCGGATCGTGATGGTTCAGAATTTCGAAAAATCCATCAAACTCTGCCTTTGTGTGTTGCCAACTCATGAAAATGTCATCAAGGTACCGGCGATAAATGAGGGGCGGTTTTGGACACTTTTCTAACGCTTCGTCCTCCCACTCTGCTACGTAAATATTGGCAAAACATGGGCTAAAGCGCTTGCCCATCGCGCAGCCGCAAATTTGTTGGTAAATTTCGCCATCGAATTCAAAATCATTGCCTTTCAGACTCAGCTCTAATAGAGCTATTACTTCGTTGTCTGGCCTGTTGTTGTCTGGGTAGTTCACGAATGCTTTACGGATAGAATTTATACCCTTCTCGATGTCAATGTTTGTATACATAGCATCGATGTCAAGCGTGACCAGGAATTAATTTGGAGGTATCCAGGTCTCAGAGACCTGGGATAAGAAGTCTTCTGTGTTTTTCAAGAGGCTGGGGTGTCTATTTGCTATTGGCTGTAGATGGTAATCGATGTATTCACTGATTCTGTAGGATTCTGAGCCACAATCAGAGATTATAGGTCGCCCGGGCGGTGACATTGGGTCCAACCACGAATCTATGGGTTTATGAATTTTTGGCAAGAGATAGAAAGTCCGTGGTTTTGACTCAAGCTTAGCAAAGAGATACTTATGGTGCTTTTCGGTGATCTTCTTGCTATCGAGCAATTTTTGAAGAATCTCATTAAATTTGCTGCAATTATTTTGCCAAAGTGGTTTGCTTAGTTTCTGGTAATGCTTTGGATTACTAAGTTGTCGTTGTGCTTCACGTTTATAGTTATCTTTAAGCATTATTACAGTCGCAGACCCTTTATCTGCAGGTTTGATGACAATTTCGCTGCTTTTAGACAATTCAATTAAGGCCTGACGTTCCTCATAGGGTAAATTTGGTTGATCATTAGGGAATGCAGAATTTTTAATACGCTCTGAAAAGAGTTCTATGCTTTCACCAATCGCTGGGTCCAGGAGTTTTACGCTTGGTGCCCAGCCAGTTTTTTCAATGAATGGTAGAATGTTACTATTAGAGTTATGAAAGAAGTCTGCTAACTTAATACGGTGACTAAATTCAGATGTTTCCATACAGCCATTATCTTAAAGAGCATCCAAACCTGTTTTAGGTTTTGGTGTTGGGACAAATGTAAAACCAAAATTGAGCAGTGACTGCTCTGCTTCACCTAATGGGGAGCCAGTTAGACTGACAATATTACTGCCCAGTCCTGTTTCCGGGCGGATGTTACCTTGGCCCTTGTCTAGTTTAAATTTATGAATTTAAGCCAGGCAGAATACATAGAGTTAGCTGTCTTCTCAGTCCAATGAATGTTATCCTTAACAACATTAAATTCGGAGAGTCTGAGTGCAGGAATGACAGTCACAGATTTTGATGATTCAGCCGTCGAATTGAGGGACTGAATCGCCAACCTCTGCTGAGCTGTCAACCGACTTGAATAGTTAAGTTTTGCGAAGTAAATCACAGTCTTTGGGGAATTTGGACTTAATCGCACTGAGAAGCAGCATTAATCTATGTTTTGAACTAGAGATGGGTTCATTCATACCATTAATACCAATGTTAATCACTATTTTCTCTGGTTTAAATGATCCAGTGTACTTTTGAATTAGTCCTCTAGCATGACACAATTTAGCTCCTGGGTAGCAGGCAACTTGCGTTTCAGGGTGGGGCTCAACATTAATGCGACTCAGGTTCGAAGCTCCAAAGATGAGTACTTTGTTCGTGAGAACAGGTAGTCGCCAGTCAATTTTGTTTTCGATTTCATGACGAAATTTCCAAAAAATGTTTCTCTCCAACATGGTTGGTTGTTTGGGTCTATTTGCAAATTTAATAGGACGCACCTCCGGTGCATTACTTGGACCTGGAGTTGGAGAGAAGCTGGGCTGTGGCAGTTTCCCTGTTGGGGATGGGGTCTTGAGACCCGATGGTTGACTGCTCTGAGGGGATTTCTGAGAAGTGCCAGTCCGTGGACCAGATTTGCTACCATTAACCCTTTCCCTCTGTGGCAAGGGCGGATATTCATTTGGGTCTTTAGATTGCCTAGCGGAGAGTCAGGTTGTGGGATTAATGATGCTTCAAATAGCATATCTCTAGGGCCAGAATCTAATGGTAGCAATGGAGAGATTTTATTGTCTACTCGTTTTGTGACTGGCGGCGAAGTTTCAGGTGATCTGAGGCCTTTTTTCATTTGTGATTGTGGGGCCACAGTTGGTATCATGACCATAGGTGTGGCTTGTGCGAGATTTTGAATTGGTTGCTGAGATGGATCTATCGGTCGCACAAAATCGTAAAAAGAACTAATCGCATTAATGTCGAGCTTTCTATTATAATTGTTTTTTGCCCAGCGTATAGCATTGGACTTAGCACGACCTAAGTCTAAATGTGGCATTGCCTGTGTGAGGACTACTTCAGTTCTAATACTACCAAGTTGTTCATTATAGTGATTTAACATGGCCCCAATGGTAGATTTTGCCCACTCAAAATTCACATTCCAGATGGCAAAGTAGATGTCATCATCTGGCATAACTGGCTTACAAAATCCATTCAGCTCTTCCACCTTCCTGCTAAGCCCATCATGGAGAGTTTCGGCATCTAAATGCCTACGTAGCGTAGCAATATGGGTGAAGCACTGAATTATTTGGTAATACAGCTTTACCAGGCGCGCATGCGCAGATGAACCCCCTTTACCATCTCCATTCTTCCTACGACCATTATTCCTCGCAATAGCCATTCAGACAGACAAGCGTGCAATCTAACTAGCAATCGAAAGATTCGATCAGGCAAAACTCAAATTCAAGCTGACAAATTCATTCACATCAACTTCAAATCGAACCAATATATTACTTACACCTGAAAGATAAATTATAGAATTAACATGTAATATGCAAGGGTTAACAATACAACAATACAATATGCAATATTATAAGTTACTCACAGTAATTATGGACACCGTCAATTGGCTAAATGCATTTCGCATGGATGTGCTTCATCAGTAGCCTGTATGACAAATCTGTCAGTCCTTCAGTATAGACAGCTTTATATACGTTTACTGAATTACTCAATCTCCTTTGAAAAACTACTCTATGGTTTAATTTGAACAATTGAACTTTGTGCAAGGTTTGAGTTTCCTTTGATTCGGGTTTATCACAAACATCATTAATAAAGCCAATGATTAGTGGACTGGTTTCACTCCACACAGATTAGTGACATTTTACTCTTCCGAATTGGATTGATAAGTGAGTAGTGTTTCCTTCACGAGATCATGAACCGATCGTTCAAAGGTGTTATATGCTTTTGTTGGGACACTCAATTTTGCCTTTTGATGCCTTTTGATCATTTGATGCCGAAAAAATTAATCAAGTTTGGAGGACATATGTTGCCATTTTATAGAATTTTGTTCACCACACCCTAAAGGCCACTGCAGTGTTTATAATTAAACTTTGTTCATACATGTAGAAAGAAAGTAATATTCAGCTCCCTTAATTTTATGTGAGTGAGTGGACGGACACACAGAGAGCCGGATGGCTGGCAAGGCAGATGGACGGATCCATCCATCCATCCATCCATCCATCCATCCATCCATCCGTCCATCCAACCATCCATCCATACACCCATCCATCCAGACATCCAACCATCCATCCATCCCACGCCCCCATCCATTCATGGTAGGATGGGGAGGCGGGCAGTATGGGGATGTGGGATGGGGACGGGCATAAAGGAAGGATAGGGCTTAGTCGGAGAGAGGGAGGAAGGATCCATCCATCCATCCATCCATCCATCCATCCATCCATCCATCCATCCATCCATCCATCCATCCATCCATCCATCCATCCATCCATCCATCCATCCATCCATCCATCCATCCATCCATCCATCCATCCATCCATCCATCCATCCACCCACCCACCCACCCACCCACCCACCCACCCACCCACCCACCCACCCACCCACCCACCCACCCACCCATCCACCCACCCACCCACCCACCCACCCACCCACCCACCCACCCACCCACCCACCCACCCACCCACCCACCCACCCACCCACCCACCCACCCACCCACCCACCCACCCACCCACCCACCCACCCACCCACCCACCCACCCACCCACCCACCCACCCACCCACCCACCCACCCACCCACCCACCCACCCACCCACCCACCCACCCACCCACCCACCCACCCACCCACCCACCCACCCACCCACCCACCCACCCACCCACCCACCCACCCACCCACCCACCCACCCACCCACCCATCCCACACACACACATCCATCCCACACACACATCCATCCCACCCATCCATGGAAGGAAGGGGATTGGGGATGATGGATGGGCAGGATCCATCCATCCATCCCACCATCCACCCACCCATACATCAAACCATCCATCCATTCATCCATCCATTCATCCATCCATGGAAGGGAGGGAAGGAGGGATGGAAAGGATCCATCCATCCATCCATCCCGATTGGGAGATGGGATGAGGGATGGGAAGGAAGGAAGAATAGAGTGCACATGGCTGGTAAGAGGGGGAGGACCATCCATCCATCCATCCATCCATCCATGCCACTCAACCATCCATCTCACACACCCATCCATCCCACACACCCATCCATGGAAGGAAGGGGATTGGGGATGATGGATGGGCATGATCCATCCATCCATCCCACCGTCCACCCACCCATACATCAAACCATCCATCCATTCATCCATCCATTCATCCATCCATCCATCCATCCATCCATCCATCCATCCATCCATGGAAGGGAGGGAAGGAGGGATGGGAAGGATCCATCCATCCATCCATCCCGCTGGGGAGATGGGATGAGGGATGGGAAGGAATGAAGAATAGAGTGGGCATGGCTGGATAGAGGGGCAGGACCATCCATCCATCCATCCACCCACACGCACGCACGCTCTCACACACACATACACACACGTACACACACATACAAACACGTACACGCGCACGCATGCACGTACCCACATGCATACACGCACGCATGTACGTACGCACGCACACACATGTACACACGTAGGCACATGTATACACGCACGCACGCATGCACGCACGCACCATTCATATTACACACCCCCCCCAAAAAACCCCATGGATGGATGAGAGGCAGGATGATGGATGGGTAGGAGAGAAGGATAGAGCGGGGATCGGCTGGAGAAGGTGCAGGGGTGGGAGTTCGAGATGGACAGACGGGCAGAGGAAAGGCAGAATAGTGGGAGGGATGGGCAAATGGACCGACTGACAAGTGGACCATGTGACAGCCAGACTAGTGAATGCATGGGTGGATGGACAGGAGCTGATGGATGTGTAGGCTGGCGGACTAGTGAATGAGTGGAAGAGCAGGAGAGTGAATCCTGGAATGATTGTAGAATTTGGTATATCAGTCTCTCCACTGAAAGACTGACAGACTGCCTGACGGTGTCGACGGATATATAAGGTATGTTTTTACAAGGCAATAAAATAACAGAACTGGCACTCGCAAGTATGTAGTCAATATTGTCAACGCACTGGCTCAGAATCTTCAATAATTGAAAAAATTCAAAAATTTAAGATATTTTGGTTTATCTTACTGCCTGAGATTTGTCATTTTGTTTGAGGAAAGCCATATGGCATTAATGTTAACCCTTTACTGGTTCAATTTGTTCAGTAGAATCCAAATATTCGCTTACTTATTTAATGTACATTTGCAGGCACAGACAAGGTCATTCCCGAGAATATACCACTGGAACGACTGTCTCGGTTCCCGAGCCAGTCATTACAGCGGTAAATTTTCAAAAATACTCCAATCCCCGCCGGCAAATGGACATTGCCCAAGATCACTAAATTGACCGTTTTTGGCTGACCATCATGCAAGGGTTAATGTTGAATGATTGAGATGGATATTATGGATAGCTATTTGAGTTTTGCTTTTACCAAGATGTCACGTAGATTCGGATTTTTCTTGAACGCAATTACTGGACGCTTGTTAAAGGGTTGTTTCAGTTTCTCCTGTAGGTTTTGATACTCATCTTTCAAAATTTTGGAAATTTTTACGTTTTTCCGATTATAGGTCAGAATGAATGGAATTTTGTCACGTTGATCAGATAAGCCTGGGTCCGAGTTTATTCCCCCTGGCCACTGTGTTTCGAGTTCTTTAATCCAAAACGATTCTCGAAGTTTTCTTTGTTTATCAGTTTGTTCTGCCGTATCTGAAAGGGGTGGCTGTTCAATCGGCATAATTTCAAAGTCACGAAGGACTAAATGGTCAGGAAGATTAAAATGTTCGGAAACATGTGTGTCTTCCTCTAGCCTAATATCTGAGAGGTGTCGAGTTGCCCGCCATCTTAATGGACATTTGGTTTCGCCGACATACTGTTTTTGGCACAATTTGCATGAAATTAGATAAATAACATTTTCAGAGTCACAATCTAGATTAGACTGAAGTGGGAACTTGCTTTTGTTCTGAAAGCTCGTGAAAGTATTCTGGTTTGGGAGATATTCATCTAACTTGCACCTTTTCTTTCCGCATTTGCGAGATTCGCCTACACCTATAATAGGACGATTGTGAGAAATTTTGGTAGGCCGACGATTTGAGGCATTATCTGGAATGGTTTCCAAGCCGTCTAATGTTTCAGATTTGATTTTGCGCAAGAATCGTGAGGAGTAACCTCGTGGGTTGAGGGCTTTGAATAGGGTAGAGCACGCTTGTTCAAAGTTTTTCCTATCACTCGAATTCCTGTGAAAACGGATTATTTGTGATTTAACTATTCCTTTAAAAGTATGTGGTCGATGGAAAGATTTTTTGTGCAATAGCTGATGCGAATCGGTTGGTTTGAAATACACTTTGTAGTCTAAGTAGCCAGTTGTTTCATACTTTAGACCTTTATATACAGTTACATCCAGGAAATCTACGGACATCTCGTCAATGGTTGCTTTTAATTTGATATTCGGATCGTGATTGTTCAGAATTTCGAAAAATTCATCAAACTCTGCCTTTGTGTGTTGCCAAATCATGAAAATGTCATCAAGGTACCTGCGATAAATGAGGGGATGTTTTGGACACTTTTCTAACGCTTCCTCCTCCCACTCTGCTACGTAAATATTGGCAAAACATGTGCTAAAGCGCTTGCCCATCGCACAGCCGCAAATTTGTTGGTAAATTTCGCCATCGAATTCAAAATCCTTGCCTTTCAGACTCAGCTCTAATAGAGCTATTACTTCTCTGTCTGGCCTGTTGGTGTCTGGGTAGTTCACGAATGCTCTACGGATAGAATGTATCCCCTTCTCGATGTCAATGTTTGTATACATAGCATCGATGTCAAGCGTGACCAAGAATGAATTTGGAGGTATCCAGGTCTCAGAGACCTGTGATAAGAAGTCTTGTGTGTTTTTCAAGAAGCTGGGGTGTCTATTTGCTATTGGCTGTAGATGGTAATCGATGTATTCACTGATTCTGTAGGATTCTGAGCCACAATCAGAGATTATAGGTCGCCCGGGCGGTGACATTGGCTCCAACCACGAATCTATGGGTTTATGAATTTTTGGCAAAAGATAGAAAGTCCGTGGTTTTGACTCAAGTTTAGCAAAGAGATACTTATGTTGCTTTTCGGTGATCTTCTTGCTATCGAGCAATTTTTGAAGAATCTCATTAAATTTGCTGCAATTATTTTGCCAAAGTGGTTTGCTTAGTTTCTGGTAATGCTTTGGGTTACTAAGTTGTCGTTGTGCTTCACGTTTATAGTTATCTTTAAGCATTATTACAGTCGCCGACCCTTTATCTGCAGGTTTGATGACAATTTCGCTGTTTTTAGACAATTCAATTAAGGCCTGGCGTTCCTCATAGGGTAAATTTGGTTGATCATTAGGGAATGTAGAATTTTTAACACGTTCTGAAAAGAGTTCTATGCTTTCACCGATCGCTGGGTCCAGGATTTTTACGTTTGGTGCCCAGCCAGTTTTTTCAATGAATGGTGGAATGTTACTATTAGAGTTACGAAAGAAGTCTGCTAACTTAATACGGTGACTAAATTCAGATGTTTCCATACAGCCATTATCTAAAAGAGCATCCAAACCTGTTTTAGGTTTTGGTGTTGGGACAAATGTAAGACCAAAATTGAGCAGTGACTGCTCTGCTTCACCTAATGGGGAGCCAGTTAGATTGACAATATTACTGCCCAGTCCTGTTTCCGGGCGGATGTTACCCTGGCCCTTGTCTAGTTTAAATTTAGGAATTTAAGCCAGGCAGAATACATCGAGTTAGCTGTCTTCTCAGTCCAATGAATGTTATCCTTAACAACATTAAATTCGGAGAGTCTAAGTGCAGGAATGACAGTCACAGATTTTGATGATTCAGCCGTCGAATTGATGGAATGCCCCTTGTGCAACTTAGTTGTATCCCTACACATACATATGCAAATCCGATAATACCATTTCTCCTCCATGTAGGTGATATAGTGTTTCATAACGTGGTTATTTAGAGTAATTGTTTACAACATTTCAATATTTAATGTATAATTGTTGACTGCTGGTTAATTACAAGCTTACACATACGTATATGCGTTGATTGTAGCCTTATATTATATGCTTATGTGCCTTATTAGTTAATAGTTATATCCGTACAGATACGTATGAAAATGCGATAATACAAATTCTTTTCAATGTAACATTTCATGACGTGATTATTTAGAATAATTGTTTACAAAAGCACGATATTTTATGTATAATTTTGATGAATCTTGAATCATGTCAGTTAGCCAAGTCATGGACGAAATGACATCTGAAGCGACAGACGTCGCACACAAATGTGCCATATGTGGAGAAAATCTACACAATGGCAAGGAAATGTTTAAAATAACAGAAAAGGGTGTTGAAGGTATACATCAAGCTAGTATTGCCTGAGGGATACCATCCATTACCACTTCAGCTGGGCAGTTGTTGCATGTGGACTGTAGGTGGGCTCACACTGAAAACCGATAAGCTTTGAAAAGAAAGCTACAAAATGACTCCTCGTCCACCCACCCCACCCCACCCCACCCCACCCCATGATATGCCTTCACTAAGCTCGCCGGAATCAGACTTCTGGTTCAAGGACCACTGCTTTCTATGTGGACGCATGATTGAGACTACAAATACAGGGGGCGACGGTAGTGTCTTTAGTGTTAGGATGTAGGACTTTCAAATGGCTATCATTAAGGCGTTTGATAAAAGGCCCGATTACGGCGTTTGGGCAGAGGCTCTTCGAGGACTGGTAATATTTGCAAGAGATCTTCCTGCAGTAGACGCTATGTATCATCAGGTGTGCAGTGTAAACTTTGGTAATGGCAAACAAATTCCCCTGAGCTATCAACGGTCTCAAATAGATGAGGCTAAAGTCCCACGAATGTTAGGTATATGGGCTAAAAGCTTACTGACCAGTTATGCGATGATATAGTAATAACAACTTTAAATGGGCGGCCTGATTGACCTTTCGCACTACTGCTGTAAGAATATTGCAGACATTTTATAATATGCCAAAAGTGGACGACAAGGAGTTAAGACACCAGCAAATTATTAGAACAGCAGAAAATTAATCACAGCCCATATTAAATGTATGCAAACATCGAAACAGTCGTACCCAGAGGCGGTGAAATTACGTCATTGGAGAAAAATCTTGCATATCTGCCCGCGACATCACGTATATTTTTTAGAAAATCACTTAAGCGGAAATTCAAATGAACTCAAAATTGCTTCTATTGGTCAGTGTATAATACAGATGACAAAACCTAGAGTAGTCATGGCACCAATTCCTTTAGGACTTGCTATACAAATGCATCACCTATTTGGGTCAAGGTACTTTGTTGAAAGCTTATCGAGTCTTGGACTTTGTCTTTCATATACAGAAGTGATAAACATTTCCAAAAGTGCACCATGTTTTCAAGGAACTGACATTCCAATGGCTGGACACTTTGATCCGTACATTGTAGATAAAGTTTATCATAATTTGCGCTCACTGGATGTGCATGGTACCTGCGATGGTATGGGGCCAGTTTTAATTGTTACCCCTGGCTTAAAATGGCAACAAGTAGGACCAAGGCTAGCTTTGGCTGACAATAGTATAAACAATGAGAAAATTGCTGTTCGGTACGACAAATCAGTTAAAAAATGTTACCTTTACTTTATGAGAAACTCCCAAATATAGAAATTATCGGCCATTATAAACATTTGGATATAATGTGGCAGATTTCTTGGCCATTGCGACCTAAATGCCCTGGTGTGGATGGTCTGGGACAATACACGCTGTGTCAAAAGGAGCATATCCGGGGAAAGCATCCATACACATTCTCCCCATGATAGATATGGATCCAGCAGATATGAGTTTTATTTATTCAACTTTACATTTCATTGCTGCGGAAAACAAATGGCATGGTACAATCAAAGAAAATCACTGTTAATGAAAGTGACCACAGAGAATTGAAACCAGTCATTCTAAATCTTGGAGGATAGTGATGAGCTACCTACGGTACATCGGTCACCTCGTGTATTCTTCAGGTTTAACAGAGGTCTTGGAGCTGGTTTATTCTGGAAACGCTGTAACACACATGCTAACCGGAAAGGCCTATGCAAGAGCTGTACGTGGGCATTTCCTCGTTGATGCAGTCCTAAGCGCAATAGTTCTTTCCAGGATGTATGCTATACCTATTCTGGGGGAAGAACAGTTCAGCACAGCTGTGTTAGATTCAAAGGACTTTGAAACAGCTCTTCTCAATTTCGACAATATTTTGGGAGTGAATTCTGTTGTTGAATCAGTTTTTCAGACAATGTGTTTGACAGGATAGATAAAAGGTTAGATGCAGAGAAGGCAAAAATAGCTTATACATCCAATACATACGAATGGTAGATCTGCTCAAGATGCATCTGAGAGCACAAATGATAGTTGACTTTAAGTTGCACCTAAAATCACTTGCAAACATTCTGCCATTCTTTACAACGGCTGGCCATACGCATTACATGAGGTCTGTGTATTTATATATCAAAGATATGCTACAATTGGCGCCTACCAAGTCAGACACTTATGGTCAGTTCATGTCTGGACTTGTTATGATAGCCTCAGCTGACTTAGTGATAGAGCAATCTTTGACGAGGATACTAAAGACCACCGGAGGCTTAACTCGTGGTGGTTGAATGGAAGAGTCTCAGAGAACCCATTGGCTGTTAGCCCTGCCTGCTGTAATCAACACAAGGCAGAATATGCTGGCAAGACTATACCAGGAAAGATGCAAGGAAATGATGTCTTTGATTGTTTTTTAGTAAAAGTAATCAAGTTGAGGCTATGGGGCAAAAAATAGTGGCTGTTGCCGGGAAGAAGGTTACTGTTGACCCTCATCTCCTCTACCAACGCCTACTGATCGAAGTCTTGAAGTATGAACTGTCTACATATATCCGACGTCTCTGTTTGCCAAACATTGTCTTCTACGAGAAGCCTACAAGCCACAGCATTCAGAATCCTTGGTGTCAGCTTCTATCGTGCCCGATACTCAGACTGCAAGTCAGCAAACAACACCAGAATACAATGTTTTTGATGGTGGATCATTGATTCACAGATTTCCGTGGAAGCAGGGTTCCACATTTAGTGGCATTGCGAAGATGTACGTAGATTATGGTAAGAAATTTGGGAATCCAATCATTGTCTTTGATGGATATACATCTGAGCCATTCACTAAAGATGCAACTCACCTAAGAAGGTCGAAGGGAGCTACCAAAGAGTGGTGTTTTCCAGCAGCATGATACTTACGTCAAAGAAGGAACATCTTTTGGCAAACCCAGCCAATGAATAAACCTTTATCAATCTCTTGTGCGAAAACATTGAATGCTGTCGGTGATGCATATCTTCTGATAGCATTGACAGGGGTGGATTGTGTCAAATCGGGTGCAACATATGTTATAGTAAAAGACACTGGTATATTAATTACTACTCTGCCACTACGCAAAACCAGGCCTCCATACAATAGTCTACAGATCCGATAAGCTAATGACACAAGACAAATTTTGAGGACATACGCCTTCTTCGTCAAGCCTTGGGTGTTGATGCTACTCACTAGCTGCCTTTCATTCATGCCCTATGTATGTATGAATACTGTATTCTGCGGCTGTAGTAGGAGAAACATCCTACAGCTGCAATCAGTCCTCCTTCGATTTTGCCCACTGTATCTTGTCCTCAGCCAAAATCCTTAGCTTCCTCAGGTCCATTCGTGACTTGAGTGTACCTAGTCCTGCTTTCTTGAGGTCACCTCGTAGCATGCTTAGCAGATTTATGCAATGACGTCCTCTCATGCCTCTGTATTTGCTGGCTCCGAGTAGGGCGAATTCCAAGGATCTCTGTGCTAGTGTGTCTTCTGGCATCCTGAAGGACTGGAAAGCAATGTTTCCCATGATTCAGCGTGCAGCAATGTCAGCAGTACTGCAAAGCAGTGAGCCCAGGATTTTACTTTTCTTCCATGGTTCGCCGCCACAGAGTGGATCATCATTTTCTTTAGTTTCATGCTTTGTAGATAGATATATGTGGGTGAACTCTGTTTTGGATTCATTCATAAAGAGATTATCAATTTTTAGTTTGCTTGCAGCTATTGGGAGAAGTTCGTCAAGGGGTTTCTTTTCCTCATCTATAAAGTCCACATCGTCGGCATGTTCCATCTCTAGCGGCATTCCCCCAAGGGGGGTGGTTATGTGGAGTTTTCCCACACGGATTTCAATGCAGCAGCTAGGTAACAGGTGAAGAGCACAGAGCATAGACCATCTCAATGTGGGGAGCTGATTGATGTCTCAAACTCTACAGACTTCACTGACTTGACTCGTACTCTCAGCTTGGTGTCTGCCAGCAGTAGTCTCACTAGTCGTAGCCCATCTTCATAGCAACAGGTCTGGTGTAGTACATTTAGCATCTCTCAGCATTTAATTATGTCGAGGGCTCGTGACCTGTCAATGCCCATGTTTGGGCATGACTACGGACACAAGCATGCGTTGAGCCCATGCAATGTCTGCGCAGCTGCGTCCACGTTTGAAACCACTTTGACATGATCCGGTGAAGTCGTCGATCTTGTCCCGGATGCAGCATAGAGTAACATTGGATAGGATTTTCCATATGCTGTTACGGGGCACAATGGGCAGCAGATTGGCTGGGACCAGGTGGCTTCTTGGGCTTGGGTAGTGCGATAAGGATGCCTTGGCCTACAGCATCGATGGGAAGGTGGTGCATAAAAGCTGAATTGATTATGTGTGTGGTCGGTTTTGAGATAATGTCACTTGCATATTTGAATAGTTCATTGCTCATGCCATCAGGTCCAGATGCACGTCCATTTTTCAGGGATTTAAGTGCCTTCTCAACCACTGCTGTATTAATTGGTGAGTAATGGCCTGGGGTCTCCTGAGAATGGGTGCAAGGGCTCGTCATCGTAGTCAGCGTTTCCTTGAACCATTCTCGAATTGCCTCGGCTTTGCTCTGGTCAGTCCCGATAAAGTGTCCTTCAGAGTTCTGTACAGTTAGTGGTGGTGTGCAGTCAGCAAATATCAGGGCTCGGGCTGCCCGAAACATATTGTGGCAGTCATCCGTGGCAGTGATTTCATCTGCTAGGGCTTCTGCTTGTTGGATAGCAAGATCTTTTAAGCATTCACTAATGTGGCGCAGAATGTTATTGCGTTCCTTGCATAGTTTGGTGCGATCATCACTTTGGCCACTTTGATAGATGCGAAGACGTAATGCTTTATGTTCTGCTGACAGATTTACTATGCGCGGGTCGTCAGTATACCTAGTTCTGTTGTTTTTTAGAACACCTATGGTGCTAGTAGCTGATGATTCCATATATGTCAGTATTTTAGTTAGGGCTTCGTTTGGATCGGAGCCGACGTCGATGTTAGCTATCTGCTCCCCGAGAACCTTTTTGTATGACATTTGAGTGTCAGTGTCACTGATGAGATTGGGTAAGTTGTAGGTGACTCTACCCGCTTGCCTGGTAGGGCGTTTATACATTAGGTAGAGCTAGTTCATATGGAGGTGTGTAATGACTGGCTTATAGTTAGAATTGAGGTCTGTGCGTCAATAGGAACGAGCATCCCGAAGTAGGGGTGTTGCTGCTGTCTTGCATAGTATTAAATCTACTTGGTTAAAGACAGCTTTTGTAGCCTTAGAACCTTTTGGGGCTTTGCGATCAGCAGTGTGTCCAGTCCATGTTGTCCGGTGCCGGCATGGGTATTTGAAAGCCGTATTTGTGGCAAATAGGCCATTGGAACTAATGAATGCCACCAGTGTATCCCTATTGCTGCTGGCGTGCGCCCCTTCCATACGATCCCATGCATGAGCCACGTCCTCATCTTTTGTCTGCAATGCCGAGTTTCCCCAGCTTGAAGTTGAAATCGCCACACAGGAACAGTTGCCATCTAGCTGAGGTAGTAATAGCGGAGCTCAGTTCTGCATAGAAGGAATCTAACATAGCTGGATTCTCTTTGGCCCTTTCGATAGTTGGCACATATGCATTGACTATGCGACACTTAGTGGCGGTGCGCTTTTGCGTTGGTATCGCCAGGTTGATAAATGCAACACGATAACTGACGTATCCAAAACTAATGACATCGTCCAATACCCTTGGACCGATTACGAAGCCTAATCCATGGTAAGTGGCCTGTTTTTGCTCCATGAGTAGTAGCTTATGGCCTGTCGGAAGTTGCTGCTCTGAGTGTTTAGCTACGTTAGTCTCTTGAATGCATGCGATATCGATTGTATTGTGTTCACAGTCTGCACCCACGGTTTGCCTCTTTGATGTTGCAGTCAGACCACACACATTCCATGCAGCTATGGTAAGCTCCTGGGAAGATTGCGTTGTCCGAGGATGTCGAGCACAGTTTCTTGTTAGAAGGTTAGACATAGTCAGAGTTGCCTCTGTATGCGGATGTCAGCCCGCAATACTTGATGACTTAGTTTCCTAACAAAGTTGGTACTAACGGAGGAGACCGGCGACTTTTTCCCCCTAGGTGGTTGTGATATGACATCAAGATTATTTGGCATAGGGAAACCTGTTTCTCTAAGGAAGATGCAGACCGATTCATCCTTCAAGCAACATGCTCAAGTCCTTTGCAGAGCTTCTATTCAGGAGGACATTTACCTGGCTGGCGAAAAATTGCATATATGTTTATATGGAGACTGCGAAGACGAAACACTTGATACACCAAGGCTTCGAAACTTCCGGGAACGAGTGGTAAAAAGTGTTGAATGTGTACAAATTCAAAGTTTTCCACCAACTTCAGATGCTGCCTAGTATCATAGTTCTCGTGGTTTCTACCAGGGCAAGGTGTGGTTGAGCGAGAGTGGCAGTTTGAAGCCGTATAGCTGGAGATGGCAAGTATCAGCAAGGAAAATTGGTTCCAAGAATTATGAATTGTTCGCCAGCTCCAGATCACATTCTCAAAGTCCTTAGATGTCAGTGCCGAGGGATCTTTGGCACACGCATGTGCAGATGTTGGAAGCACCAGCTACAATGTTCGGATGTGTGTGACGAACGGCGGGGTGTCACCTGCACCAACATTCCGAATGTTCCAGCAGATCTTGAAGAAATGGATAACATTGATTGATTTTACAGGCCTCTACAGGAAACCACCAAAAGGTTCTGATAACATTAGTTGTTACTCAACTTGTACGAAATTATATTTACTGAAGAAAAGCCGGTCTGACAAGGCTTGGCGTCATGATGACGTCATTAGACTAATTATATAGTTTGATGACGTCATGGTGTCATCATTATGTAGTGATATATGGGTCTAAATCCTGCAATGATGTATACACCTGTGCAAAAGTTAAGCACCAGCAAAAACAATAGAACGTAGAAACATGATGGTACAACTAGGCTGCCATACTTTTTGTCCCCGTGTTAGCTGACATAATTCCAAGTACGAAATGCACATGCATGCATGACTTCACGCCGCTTGATGTCCGTGCGTGGCGGGAAACAGCACACGTGTTCAGTTATGTAAAAGTCCAGTTTGAGGTGTAGAACATTACATACAGATTTAGGCGACAAGATTAGGAATTTTGTGTTCATGACCGTGGTTTATTTGTACAGAGAGAATTAGCTCTTGATTGTGAACCGCTATGGCAAGACGAAGGTTAAGTGATCGTGTGAAATGGCAAATCATAGGCATGCATACCACTGGTATGTCATGCAGAGAGATTGGCAGACAGCTGAACATTAACCATACTGTAATCAGTCGTTTGATTGCAAAACATGGGCAAACTAACTAGGTGAAGGACAGGCCTAGATCTGGAAGACCGAAGAAGACTACTGCCCGTGATGATCGAGCCCTAGTACGCCTTGTTAGGAGATCTCCATTCACCAACAGCAGAGTGCTCAGCCAGCAATGGGAAACGCGCAATAGAGTGTCAATGTCTACCGTCAAAAGGAGACTGTATGCTGCTGGCATGAAAGCTAGGAGACCTATCAGACGTCCTCTCCTCACTGCACACCACAAAGAGGAGCGTCTGAGGTGGTGCAATGAAAGAAGACACTGGAACATGAGATCCTGGAGACGGGTACACTGGTCCGATGAAAGTCGGTTCCTGCTTCATGCCACAGATGGTCGAACTCGTGTATGGAGGTCCAGACGCACGGCGTACGACCAACGTAACATCATGGAAGAAGTTCCATTTGGTGGAGGTTCCGTTATGATATGGGGGTGCATCTCATTTGATTGTAAGCTGGATCTGTTGACTGTACCTGGAACACTAAATGGACAAAGATATCAAGATTCCATACTGGATAGAGTTGTGGTCCCTCATTTTGTAAATCATGCACCTGGAACCCACCCTATATTCATGGATGACAACGCCCGACCACATCGTGCTAGAGCTGTGCATGAATACCTCCGCCAGAATGCCATCGAAACCCTACCATGGCCAGCAAGGAGCCCTGACATGAACCCTATTGAGCATATCTGGGACATTCTGGGAAACATGGTGAGAAGGAGGGATCCTCCTGTGCAGAACCTACAGGAATTAACAGACGCACTCCATCTTGAATGGCAACGAATACCACAATGGCGTATCAGTCGGTTGGTGACCAGCATGAGACGTCGTGTCCAGGCCGTCATCCAGGCACAAGGTGGATATACCCGGTATTAATAATGACAGTCTCAAACTCGTGCACAGATGTTAAACTTCGTTTTCAGACACCATTAATGACAATCTAGCCACGTGTGTCAACTGTAGGGCAATAGTTGTCAGTTGTGTCAACGTAACCATATTCAGGCCTCGTTTTCAAGTTCAAACAAACACATACAGTGTTTCCCCACCATCATAATCAGCATTCCTCTAGTTGCATTATTACCTCTTGCACTAAGATGGATGGGTACATAAATGTTTATGCTATTGCTTTCTTCATAGCACATGAATATACCCTCGCATGTGCGTAAAAATAGGGTGGTGCTTAACTTTTGCACAGGTGTATAGATATTAACCGGAAAACATGATTTTGGAAGCCATATTTAATTAAAATAAGTACCCCTTTTCCGTAGGTCGGATTTTGGTGAATTTTGGATATGTTGTACTTGAGGAGGTATAGAACCAGACAAAGCATAGAAATCTTTTGTTCCAATTTGTTCTAGGTATTAGTCTAGATTGACTAGACTATAGTAGTAGTAGTAATAGTAGTTGTAGTAGTAGTAGTAGTAGTAGTAGTAGTAGTAGTAGTAGTAGTGGTAGTGGTAGTGGTAGTGGTAGTGGTAGTGGTAGTGGTAGTAGTAGTAGTAGTAGTAGTAGTAGTAGTAGTAGTAGTAGTAGTAGTAGTAGTAGTAGTAGTAGTAGTAGTAGTCAATCATAGCACATGCTGTCTTTTAGCTCTGCTAATTACGTCGATTTTAGACGGTTTCTACTACTCACCCATGCTTATTTTTTGTCCTGTTGTTGTATATGTGTATATACGTTAGTTTAGTTATATTTAATTTTGCAAGTTTTGTTGTGGGAGGTCGTTTTTTGCGACGAAAGTTTTCAGGCTGCAGTAATTTATTTATCACTGCTGTGGCCATTTCAGCCGGCCTCCTCTGTTGTGTATTGCTTTTTCTGTCCTATTGTTGTTGGGATTTTTTCCATTTCACGGTCCGTTATACTAGCGCTTTTATTGTTGGCTGACTTTATATTCTGGCTGTCCGTGCTGGATTTTCAGTCGTAGAGAGAGTCGCTACATTCTCGGCTTACTGTTGAGCTAGAGCGCCGCTGTATTATTGCCCTATGCGTTAAAGCATGTCTAGCAAATATAAACAGGAATTGAGCCTTAGGGTAACGACTGGCGGGTGGAGTGTGGGGGCCATTGACCTGTATCATGGCCTGAAAGAGGTTGTTGGTTCGGGTCCCAAGGTGTAAAGGGCCTGATTAATATAAGCAGGTCAGTGTGGCATGTTACGGTATGCAATGAGGGAATTAAAGAAAAATTATTGGAGGATGGACTGATTGTCAATGGAGAAGTCTGTAAGGTACAGGAAATAGATTCAGATAAACTGCTAATTAAAGTGAAGGCGCCATTAGAAATACCTAATGAACGAATTAGTGCAGAAATGGCCAAATATGGTCTAGTAGTTTCAATAGAGAATGAGACGTACCAATTTGACAGATCTCTAGAAAATGGAGTTAGCCGAGTGTGGATGAAGGATATTTCAAAACCTCTTCCAAGTACGCTCTCAATTCACAATACGTTTTTTCTGCTGTTATGGTACAGGGGTCAGATCAAGACATGTCGCATTTGTACCACTACCGACCACCTAGCTAGCGCATGTCCGCATAAGGACAAATGCTTAATTTGTGGGTCAACTGATCATTATAAATGGCGATGTAAGGAAGCAACAAAGAATCAAACTCGAAGTGCTTCAGAACCAAAGAATCACCAGGAGCCTGAACCGGCTGCTGTAGCTGCCGTTTACAAAACGGCTACTGCAGCTGATGTTCATAAACCAGCTAATCCTGTGGTAGTAGACATGGCAGTTTCTATTGAGGTATTGAGCGAGAACGTGACACAAACTCCTGTACCAATGGCTAAGGATGTTAGTTTAACATCCGAGTCAGAAAGTCTATAATTAGGGCAAACACGATTCAGATCACAGTCCACTGAAAGCGCTGATAATTCAATACTAGATCAGGCCTCTCTGACTGTTACCTTGAAATGTGTGGAAGGTAAAACAGATATTGCTGTTGGAGCCAGCAAAGAATTAATAAGCACCAGTTCCAGCATTCCTCGCAAGACAGAAAGTAGTCTTAAGCGACAAAAAGATGACTCAAGTTCAGATTCTGATGTTGAAGAAGACCATGTTCATGATATGTCATATGATTATGATGATAGCGTATATGTTGCTGATTCGGATATATCTGTCAGTACACAGAGTTCTCAAAATGCGGAAATGGTTATGTACCGCTCAGAAACAGGGCAGGTATTGATCCCTTACATAGCAAAGAAGGGTGTGCGCTATCGTCAGTTACGCAATGATTCTGATGTATCAAAATATCAGCATCTGACAGTAATTGAATTAAACACCTCAGAATTCAATGACAAGATTGGTAAATGGACGAAAAAGAACTTGAGTAAGAAAAACAAATCAAATTAAAATATGTCAGTTTTAAATTTATGTTTTAAAATATTTTTAATGTTAATTTGCACATTAAATTGCAGAGGTTTAAATGACGAAATAAAACAACAAGTACTATTAGATGAATTAAAAGCAAGAAAAGTTGGCATTATTATGCGGCAGGAGACAAAATTAAAAGATAAAGAGGTTATTGAAAGGTTCAGGTGTTTGACGAATGGAGAACTCTATTACTCTGTTGCCAATGAACCGAGTGCAGGTGTTGCAATTTTGTTTCTCCCAAAATGCCTCAGCTGGATAAATATCATTTCTTCTTCATCTGATAACAATGGGCGGTGGGTTAAAGTTGTAATCGACATAGAAGGGTCAAATTACACTTTAGTTTCAGTCTATGCACCGGCGTTGCATTCTGAAAGATGTACATTCTTGTCCAGTATATCACCCATTCTTAATGATAATGCTGAGAATATTATCCTGTGTGGTGATTTTAACTGTGTTATGGATGGGACGCGAGACAGAAGTTCACTTTATAGCTATGGTGACACATCGCATCGCAGACTTAAAGCTATATGTGATGCAGAATATTTACTGGATAGTTATCGAATATTAAATCCAGAGGATCGTGATTTCACATGGCATTCAAATAACGGCCAACTCGCCTCTAGAATAGATCGAATTTATATTCAAAGAACATTGAAAGGGAATCTGGTAACTGCTGGTATGTATCCCATTACGTTCTCTGACCATGACATGTTTTACATCACTCTGGATAATGCCGACTGGGTTAAACGCGGCCCTGGAATTTGGAAAATTAATAATTCGCTGATAAATGAATCTAAATATCAAACTTGTGTTAAAAGTTTTTGGCAACATAAGCTTCGAAACAAAAATTCCCATGGCAATTTAATAACATGGTGGGAAGATGTAAAAGTTGGATTTGCCCACATTTCAAAACAATATGCCATTGGGAAAGCGCGAATGATGCGCAAGGAGAAGAAAGCACTTGAGCGTTCTCTGTTTCTCCTAAGTAGGAAGGATGTGAATGGTGATAGTCAGCATAGTGAACGGCTAAGCGATATAAAATCAAATCTTACGCAAATAGATAGATATAGGGCTGAAGGTGCAATAACTAGGAGCAGAACACAAATGTATATCGAAGGAGAGAAACCAACGAAATACTTTTATGGGCTCGAAAAATCTAGAGGAGTTGAGAAATTAATTAGGGGTTTAAATAACAACGACAACGGCAACAACGACGGCGGCAACAACGGCAACAACAACAACAACAACCAAAATTGCTCTACGCAAAAGGAAATTATGGAAACGGTAGAAACATTTTATCAGATGTTATATAAATCTGATAAGAGTAATGATATAAAGTCATCTGAGATGCTAGCCAATGTCAAAAATGCATTCTCAAAATCGAGCACGGAATTCTGTGAGCTCCCATTAATACTAGCTGATCTGACCACTTCTCTAAAACATATGAAGGGTGGCAAAGCTCCAGGAGGTATGGACTTAGTGTGGAATTCTACCAGACATTTTGGCATCTCATTGGGCCAGAGTTTATTCAAGTAATAAATGAAATTTTCTCACATGGTAGACTCCCTTCTACCATGTCGCAAGCATATGTTCAACTTATATTCAAGAAAGGGAATCGACAGAGCCTAGAAAATTACAGACCCATCTTGCTCCTTTGTGTCGATTATAAGATTATTTCGAAAGCGCTTGCTAAAAAACTTGCTAGTGTTCTGGATGAAGTTATCCATACCGATCAAACTTGCTCTATTCCAGGCCGCTCTATCTTGAGCAATACATTTTTAATTAGAGACATTATACATTTGGTTGAGAAAGGTAATGCCCCAGGAGCCATTATAGGTTTAGACATCGAAAAGGCGTTTGATCGATTAGAATGGGAGTTTATGTTTAAATCACTCAGTCACATTGGTTTGGGACCAAATTTCATAAAATGGATCCGAATTCTCTATGGCAATATTAGCAGCAAATACCTCGTAAACAATTTTAAAAGTCAGCCCATTATTTTAGAGCGTGGTGTGCGTCATGGGTGTTCATTGTCTCCCGTGTTATTCGTCATAGCAATGGAGGCATTAGGAGCAACCCTCAGGGAGGACCCACTTTTCCATGGTATAGATATTCATGGTGTAAATCGGCCCATAAAGGTGTCTCAATATTCCGATGACACAACTGTCTTTGCGGGCACCAATGCTGATTTTAAAAGGCTTGACACGATTTTATTGGATTTTCACATGGCCTCTGGCCTGAAGATAAACAAAGCTAAATCAGTTGGATTATTTCTGGGTCAGTGGAAGAATAGGTGTGATAAGAGACGCGACATCCGATGGACAAATGAATCAATTAAAATTCTAGGTATTCACTTCAGTAGAGAGGGTGAAGAGAACCTTAACTGGGAAGAGAGAATAGCTAAAATGAAGGAAACTTGTAATGCGTGGAAGAATCGGCATTTAACTATTTTCGGCAGAACCTTGGTTATAAATACCTTAATACTTTCAAAGTTATGGTATACATCCTCTGTTATATATATGCCCAAATATGTCGAATGTGAAATAAATAGAATGGTCCGAGAATTTGTATGGGAAGGGAAGGCATGTCTTGTATCACAGGATGTTTGCATGAATGATTTAATTCATGGCGGGCTTAATCTTGTAGATGGTAGAATGAAGAGCATGTCATTGCGTTTCAAATTTTTAAATGCATTGCTTCATTCTGATATTCAGTGGGCAAATGTATCAAGGTCGTTAATAGAAAGCTTCATAAAGCCTTTCTTAACCAAAAGCTTTTTTTGTGCCAAAAATCCTCCCCCGAATTATACGCGAGTTCCTCCGCATTTTCTCGAGCTAAAAACTGGTTTTGATGCGTTTATTAAAGTTGACGATGTACCACTATACTGGGAAAATGTTTTACAATTGGAGCTATGGGGCAATAATCACATCACTCATCAAGGCAAAGCTATGTACTATCCATCAATGGCAGGGAAAGGCATTAATATGTATGTGACATTGTTGACCCTATTCGGAGGGAATGGAAATCATTGGCTGAGATTTGCTACGTTACTGCTCTTCGACCAATAGATGCTACGCGTCTGTTAGCTCGCATACAAGAAGCTATACCGAAAGCTTGGTTCTCTCTATACAGTGCCGATCTTACTGATGAAGAAGCTGAACTAAAATTCATCAGTAATGATAAGGAATTTCCCCGCAGAATGGCAGTAAGCAGCTGGTATAAGCTCCTTAGAGAACTACATGCTATACCTCCAAGAGCTATTTATGCATGGGAGCAGCATGGTTATAATATTCCGAACTGGGAGATAATATGGAAAAACATACATTTACCGAATATTCCCAATCAGGCAAGAGATATAGTTTGGAGACTAATACACAGAAAACTTTGGGTTAAACATCTCATGACAAAAGCAAAACTGTGTGCTGAAGATGATAATAAGTGCGTTTTCTGTGTAAGCTCTGAGGAAACATTGGTACATCTATTCGTTGAATGCCATGTTGTAGTTCAGTTCTGGGTATATGTAATTAGGATTTTATCAGATCTCGGTGTTCCTACATCGGACATAACACCACACAATATTTTATTTCATGACCTTGCAAATGAGTCACTACAAATAAATAATTAAGTTATTGTGTTAATATGCTTAAGCATTGGAATTTGGAGCATTTGGAAACATCGCTGCTCATGATGCAAATGCTACTCTCACACACGATCATTTAAAATGTTTAAATGGGATATTTTATGCGTTATTGTCACATTGTGTTAGAGGCAAATGCCATAAGTATATTAAAAAACAAAATCGAAAAACGTTTAAAAGAATATGGTGCAGAGGTATATTAATATCATTTGAAAATGACAATCTGTCCATCAAAACACCGCCGTGATTATTTAACCTTTCGTTTAATGTGCCGAATACGTAAATATTTTAACACTTATATTACATCCTTGTCAATTTGTGTATAATTTAATGTTGATTATGGAAGTATATAATTAAGAATAAATTTTTAATGTAGATTTACGATTTGGTAGGAAATCGTTTGAATGGAGGCTGTTGCGGTTTTAAAATTATCAGTCGTCTGTTATTTGTTTTGGACATAGCAAAATGCACTGTAAAATTCTGGCCTAAAATCATCCTATGTTTATGAATTACACACGATCCAGTATTATATTTTGGAACCGCCTTATCATTGTAGCTAAGATCGTTATAAAATAGCAGCGAGTTTTGTCATTGTTTAACAATGTACAATCCCGGATAATTTTAGAATCTCTCTCAAAAGGTAAAGAGAAATATTTAAATGCCGCGGAGATATTACTATTGCGCGCCGCGCTGCTGACAAAGTGTTTGCGTTTAAATGCTAGCGCTTTGTTGGCTATATAAAAGATTACCCGGGCCTATTCAGAATAGAGCATACTAGATGTTTTTAATTTGATCAAAATAATAAACGTATGGCGTTTATTTTATTAGTATATACTTACTGTGACAGAACAGATATTTCAAAAATACTATTAGGACGAAAAGACTGATAAATATGTAATTAGATTTTTAATGTTAATTAACATTTAATCCTTTGAACCCAGACTTCCACGAATATCACGTTCCGGACAATCGTACGTGTAAGCTGTTGGATGTTTTGAAATTGTTTGGACTGGAACCCGTTGCTGCCATATACAGGAACGACTCCCAGTTAGTTGTGTTTCAAAATATTCAAGAGAATATTTATATTTATTAAAATAAAAATGATTTCTTTCGTGTGTGTCGCTTGAAGTTCAAAGAGTTAAATATGTATATTTATTGAGCAGCGATTTTGAAGTATTTTATTATACTGAAAGACAGATGAATTTTTGAGAGGTTTTTCCTTTTCACTTGCCGTTTATTTACTGCTTGTATGCTTGTATGTTGTATGATTTGTACGTCAGTCTTTTGTATATTTTTGGATATGAAAGGTTTTCCGCACGATCCATTGATCGTGTTATCAATAATAAAAAAAAGTAGTAGTAGTAGTAGTAGTAGTAGTAGTAGTAGTAGTAGTAGTAGTAGTAGTAGTAGTTGAAGTAGTTGTAGTAGATGTGGTAGTAGTAGTAGTAGTAGTAGTAGTAGTAGTAGTAGTAGTAGTAGTAGTAGTAGTAGTAGTAGTAGTAGTAACAGCAGTAGCAGCAGCAGCAGCAGCAGCAGCAGCAGCAGCAGTAGCAGTGGCGGCAGCAACAGCAGCAGTAGTAGTAGCAGTAGTAGTAGAAGCAGCAGCAGTAGCAGTAGCAGTAGTAGCAGCAGTAACAGTAGCGGTATCAGAAGCAGTAGCAGTAGGAGTAGTAGTAGAACCAGCCATAGAGCCAGCCAAAGTACTGGCTCAGTTTTTCCAAAATAAGAAAATCCGTGTTTGTTTTATTACGTGATACTTTGCTGATTCTGTTTAAATCATCGCTGATATTAGCTTTAGTCTAATATATTGCGTCTTATAAATGTTATATTTATGCTGATGCAATAGCTTTTTGCAAGTTACAGTCAATCCTGTCCATAGCAGCAACCAGGCTCTGGGACCAGAAGCTGCTGGATCTCCCGAAGATCGATGGTTGTAAGACCACCTGTCATGAGGAGTCACCATCTTATCATCTCGGAAACCTTCATCTGAATCGATTTGCAATATCAAATGAATACATTTCTTTATTCTTTAGTAACCTCACTTTAATTGTGTTTAAAGTGGTCGACATAGACAGATTCCATTTTTTAATTGTTGATCTTTACATAGATTTACTCTCACTAGGAGATTTCGGAGACAAGGGGTTTTCTTACGAGCAATAACTCGTCTGGAATCAAAGGGTTCATGTAATTTTATTTGTGACGTGTTTTATTCTTCTTTGAAAATTCTCACAACTTCAACATCTTTTCTATTGTATGTTAGGCATTTTGCTCTTTCTTCTTCCGTATCTAAAGTCCGCGTTTGTTCAAATGGTAAGATTTAAAATTCACGGTAGATAAAATGGTTTGACAGATTGAAATGCTCAGCTATGCTGGTGTCCACATTCAGGATTATATCGGATATATGCATAGTTGCACATACTCTGAATGGGCCTTTTTGTTTGTCCAAGACATTTTTTTTGACACAGCATGCATGACAGTAAGTAAATTACATTTTGTCACCTCTGTGTGAGGGGTGTCACTAACCCATAGCCCGAGGACAAAATGTTACGTTAGATGCGCTTAGAAACCATTTAATGACTCCATAGAGCATCTAATTATATATTTTCTCGGGGTGGCGGTGGGGTGGCGAGAGCACACGAACCCAGCCCTGCAACACTACATCTTGGTGGAGGCAGACATAGAAATTTTCAAAATTTAGGCAGAGACTCCTCCTGAACAACTGTCCAGTTTTCCTCGTCATATATCCGCCCCTGTTAGGACGTGCATTCATAGAGGTAGAAGAAGGAAATCACCAACATAATTATTTTCAGTAGCCCAACTATACATTGAGACCGATGTGATAGACTCGTCGATCGGCAGTAGATAACTCTATCAACTGACCATTTATCTGTTTCTCTCGGCTTCACACCAAAGCTGCTTTTATTGTAGTAGGCATGGAAGAACTCATGCTCGTTAGATGAACATTGCTTCGATGCGTGTGTTTTATCCATTGAATCAGCATGCCTCCATAGAAGAATCCAATCTGTCAGTTAAGTATATGACGTCATAATGAATCACGGAATAAAGCGGTGGGCTTATTGTTTTGCAATCAGGTCTTTATTTGACAAAAACTATGTGGTATAAGTAGTATCCTCCCTTTAAATACTTCTATGCTGTAATATAATTTCAATATATCTTGCGATACCCCATCTTAAGAAATGAACCTTTCCAGAGTAATGACGTCATATGACGTCATAATCAGTTAAGCGGTGTGTATGATGACGTCATAATCACCACGTGATAAATGATTCTATATGGCCCGTCTTTAACTCAGCAACAGCACCCAGTCAAATTAGCTTCAAAATATTCAACAACTTATCTTTATAGTGTTCTGGAAATTGATAATCAGGGAGTTCAGAGATCGATTGATCCCAACGCGAGCGAACTAAATAAAAATATTTCGATATATCCAACAGAATATAATAATCGATTTCCTCGCTATAGCTAAATAAATTCAGCTTAGACACATGTTCATTCTATAAAGTAGTATTTTGTATATTGTTCACCTAATTTGACAGACAATATGTGCTTGAGACAAATGCTTTCAACATATTTAAATGTGTTTTTGTCTTGAAGATTGAGATATTGGAATTCAATTGTAGAACAGGTTAGAAATTATAAATTTAACTTATATATACGGGAATTAAAACATTTGTCTGTCAAAAATTAGCTCCGTTCTCATGTTACTATTTACAATAAATGTGCTGTACCAAGGTGACTGGACATGCATTGTGCTGATCAAATATTATATATGTTATTATAATTATCACTACGTATCCATATGCACCGGAAGTTGTTGGCGGGGTGGTTGGGGGGGGGGGGGCGGGGCGGGGACACGACCCCCTCGCCCAATCATGATCTAGAGGGGATGTCTATACTCATATCCCCTATCCCCAAAATTTAGTCTTCCTCAATAACAGCGCCAGTCATTGCAGTTGCAAATCCTTAAAAATAGTGTTCTCTTGGTATACGAAATTATATTTGTATGTGATTTAGTCCATATTCACCTCCAGAAATACAGGAGAATCATCCGAGAGCATCTACATTTCCAAATTTTCACCCCCAGCCACGCCCCCTCTACATTCGGCGAAATGGCGCCTCCGCCCGCCTCCCCACCCCCACCCCAGCACCCCCACCCCGCCACATCACCTCCCCAATGTATCGCCCGCGGCAACAATTTCATTCCGGCGCCCGGTCAAGTTAGTTTCAAATGATTCAACAGCTTACCTGCATAGTTCTCTGGAAATCGATAGTCAGGGAGTTTAGGGATCGCTCGATCCTAACACGGGCGAAGCGTAGGTGGAGCTTAGCTTATTATAATACCATATATAGGACAATATAGTTACCAATGAGGTTGTTCTGAACTTATTTCAGTCTTTGGTCTAGAGAAGGTGGTTGTTTGTGGACGGGTTCAACAATCACTAAGGAGATCCAGTTTT